>VZTT01034429.1:10399-26457 GCA_013400855.1 Buphagus erythrorhynchus | reverse complement strand
CAATCAGGAATAGTGTGGGTGGATGAAGGGAGGGATTCCAGGAACTTTCTTGCCTCACACCTCTCCCACTCAGATACCTCACCTCAAAGTACAGCCAAGCACACTTAAAGTACTTTTTTTTCCTCCCAGTCTGACCCTGTGGTTGTATTTAATTCCTGCCTATCTCTGTCCCTAGATGCTCCTCTTCTGTTGAGGCATCCTTCACCTTTTTCTGTCTTTGTGAAACTCATTGGCATGCCTTTGCCAGAGATGAGAGAACACAGACGGGAACATCCTGTGGCTGGATTATACACGGCCTTTGAAGGAGCTGGAAATTCAGGACATTAGGCTTTGAAGGCATCTGTGCCATGTCTGGGAGGAAGAACTATGATCCCTTGTAATGAAGGCCAGTGCTGGCTGTACAACACACACATCATGTGGGTATTTTGATCATACCCATTATTGCCCACCTGAATTTACAAATGTACAGATATATATTAATTATATACAAATTTATTGTTCCTTCTTTGTTGTTGTCTACTTTTGTCTCTGTTTTTTGCTTGACAATCCCTGCAGCACATTCTGCTTTCAGTCTTACTTGAACTACTTTTCATTTGTGAGCACACTTTATCCTCCTTAAATCCTTTTTTCTTTAGATTCCATTCCTTAAACCATCCTTCCTGCTTTCAGATTTAAAGCCTGCATCAGCTTTCACTTGAAACATTATGCAGATATTTGTCTCCTCTTACATTACAAGTGAATTTTGTTGTAGAGTTGCTGAGTTAATGTATGTAAAGCACTTTTGTGCTCTGTTCAATTTGCTTGAATCCTAAATGGATACGGAATGCTGGTTTCAAAGATAGCATGCATAGGAAACCTGGTATTAACCTCCAGCCATCTTGCATTCTACAACTTAAAAGACACAGACACTAAGGCACTATGCATAATGAATGTGAAGGAGTGATCTACATGGCTGATAGCTTTAGAGGGTTATACCTGAACATGTGTGATGAAATATTATCAGATTTCTTCCAATCCACTTTTTAAAATAAACAGACTTGTTCCGTGTATAGTGATTCATTTTATGTACTTCTCTTGATATTTTCTGTTAAATACTTGTCTGTTCACTCTGTCAATGATTTTGTGTTGTGCAAAGAAGAGGTACACATATAGCTTACATTGCAGTGAAACTCTGGGTTGGGATTTGAAGCAAGTTGTGAGATATGCATAAACCTTTTGGTGCACTGCAATACTTAAGGCATGAGTAATATTTAAGTAAAATTTGTGTGAGGTGCTTCACCTCCTAGTTCAACCTTCAGGATAAAATTAAATATTTAAGCTTACTATATTGTTTATGAGGAGAAGAAGTACTTCAGAATGGGAACAGGTTTTCCAGTTGTTATTTTTTTAATAGCACTAGGGAAGAAGTTTGGTTTAGATGAATTTTAGGCGCAAATCTATAAAGGGTCTATTTGGCTCATTATCCATATACAGTGAAAGTCTATAATACTTATCATACTCCAGTGGTCTGGCTAAATACTAGTAAGAAAGGGTCATTATGTATTTTAATAGTAGAACTGTTTTGCAAGAAGAATTAAGTCTCACATCAAAATACCTAATAATCCAATGTTTGAGCACTTCTTAAGGCTGTCAGCCACTCAGCTCATGTCTCTGCATCATTCTCATGACTTGCTTTCTCCTGCACGACATACTTCCTCCCACATAACAGCGGAATTGAGGGCACCTTCAGCAAGTTTGCTGACAACATCAAGCTATGTGGAACAGTCAATGGGCTAGAGGGGAGGGATGATATCCAGAGGCACTGTAATAGGCTTGGAATTTGTGCCTGTGCAAACCTCGTGAAGTTCAACAAGGTCAAGTGCAAAGTCCTGCACGTAGGCCAGAGCAGTCCAAAGCACAAATATGGGTTGGGTGGAGAATGCATCAAGGGCAGCCCTGAGGAAAAGGATTTGGGGCTGTTGATTAACAAGGAGCTTAACATGACCCAGAAATGTGCACTTGCAGCCCAGAAAGCCGGCTGTATTCTGGGCTGCACCAAAAGAAGGGTGGCCAGCAGGTCGAGGGAGATGATTCTTCCCCTCTACTCCACCCATATAAGAGGAGATCCTTACTCTAGGGCGATCGTACAACAGCCTTCCAATGAAAACTGAACAAGAAAAACAAGAAAAACAAGAAAACTGAAGAGGGACTGTTTACAAGGGTATATAGCCTCAAGATAATGGAAATTACTTTAAACTGAAAGAGAGGAGGTTTAAATGAAATATTAAGACGAAATTTGTTAGAGTGGTGAGGTACTGGAACAGATTGCCCAGAGAATCACAGAACTGTTATTGATGGAAGGGACTTCTAGAAATAATCTAGTCCAACTTCCCTGCCAAGGAAGGGGACAGGTGGGGTTTGATCAGTTGACACAGGAATGTATCCAGGTGAATTTTTAATATCTTCAGAGAAGGAGAAAACATGACCTCCATGGGCAGACTTTTCCAGTGCTCTGCCCATCTCAATGTAGAGAAGTCCTTCCTGATGTTGAGGTGGAACTTCCTGTATTTAGTTCCTACCCATTACTCCTTGTCCAGTCACCGGGCACCCCTGGAAGAGTCTGGCACCATGTTCTCGGCACCCAACTTTGAGATATTTATAGTTGTGGATGCCCCTCCCAGGAAGTGTTCAAAGCCAGGTTGAATAGGCCTTTCTTCTAGTGAAAGATGTCTCTTGCTATGTCAGGGGATTTGTAACTGAATGATCTTTAAGCTCCCTTCCTACCCAAACAATTCAGTGATTCTGATTCTTTTCTGCTCTACAATTATATATCTATACTTCTGCTCTAGCAATTTAACAGTATAGTTCTCTGGTAACAACTGCTTTTCCAGTTCATTGGAGTGTGGAGGCTTTTTTCAGAGCTGTTAAGATTTCTTAAATTTCAAGGTCACTGCTAGGCAGTTTTAGTCTTAAAAAAGGATCTCACTGGCTAAGTAAAGGCNCTCTGCCCATCTCAATGTAGAGAAGTCCTTCCTGATGTTGAGGTGGAACTTCCTGTATTTAGTTCCTACCCATTACTCCTTGTCCAGTCACCGGGCACCCCTGGAAGAGTCTGGCACCATGTTCTCGGCACCCAACTTTGAGATATTTATAGTTGTGGATGCCCCTCCCAGGAAGTGTTCAAAGCCAGGTTGAATAGGCCTTTCTTCTAGTGAAAGATGTCTCTTGCTATGTCAGGGGATTTGTAACTGAATGATCTTTAAGCTCCCTTCCTACCCAAACAATTCAGTGATTCTGATTCTTTTCTGCTCTACAATTATATATCTATACTTCTGCTCTAGCAATTTAACAGTATAGTTCTCTGGTAACAACTGCTTTTCCAGTTCATTGGAGTGTGGAGGCTTTTTTCAGAGCTGTTAAGATTTCTTAAATTTCAAGGTCACTGCTAGGCAGTTTTAGTCTTAAAAAAGGATCTCACTGGCTAAGTAAAGGCACAGAGCTAAGCAACAAGTATTTGGGTGAAAAGGCAGTAATCAGACTAATGATCATTTGTGTGATAGCTAAGGTTGTGGGATTCCTTTTAAAAATATTTGTAAGGACCTATCACTTCCCAGACAGGAGAAGAAAAGAGAAACATATTATGTGTTTTCTTATGCATATTACCATTTCTTGACCTTGCTGATGCTAATGGAAAGGGGCAAGCTGGTTACAAAATTGATTGACTCCTTCATCTTTTGTCCACAGAGAATTATTTCCAGTAAACAAATAGCCCTTTGTATTTATAGATTTTGGCATTTCTGTCATCCCTATTTGCAATATGTTAAAACTTAGCCAAATATACATTTTGCATTATTGCAAGCTTTTAACATGTGACATAAAACATTTTTTGAGGGAAAAGTGTGTTTCATTATTAAATCCTTGAGGGTTGTCCTGTTTGTGTTCTCAGAATAAGATTTAGCTCTTCTTCAAAAAATGCCAAGGAAATTAGGCAATTTAAACAAATACATTTTAATCTGCATAGTTTCTGATTTCCCAGCAGTAGCTTCCCTCTGGAATGTTCATAGTTTTCATTTAATATTTGTGTCTGAACAGTTACAAAATAATTTCCCTTCCTTTCCCCTTTCCTTGTCTTGTCTCCTGCTGTTTCTTCTCTCTTGGAACCTAATGAAACATAATTTTCTAGTTTAAGTGGGATCAGATTTTTTTTTTTTAATTTGAATAAAATATGGAATGAAATACACAAAATAATGAAATACACAAAGTATTTACAGTGCTGGAAAAAAATTGACTTAGTGCTCCATATATACCTATATTTCTGTGAATGGTTGCTCTATCCATTTCAGAAATAATAAAGATTAATTTTAGTCCTGAGAGGACAGGCAAAAAGTCAGATGTCACACCAGAAAAGATATAATGGAGGTCATCTTTGTCTGATCTTTGGTGGCAGGAAAAAGTTTGTAAGGTTACAGCATCCTTAATTCCAATGTCCAGAAACAAGACCTACTTCCTAAGCAGAAGTGTGGAAACCTCAGTCATCCATTTGCCAGTGGGTTGGAGAACATTCCATTTTATTCCAAAGGACAACCATAAGTATTAAAAATATATATTTATGAGACTCAGTTTATACAAATATATGAAAACTTTTTTGTTGTTTTTATTTTTGCCTATTGCCTTGTTCTTCTATGCCAGCTGTCAGCTTTCCACTTAAGCATGTATTTTAAGATAAAGAACCATTTGTCCATAAATGACACCATCTTTGGAATAAGTTGACCTAACAGGCAGGATTTCAGGAATGCTGTTAAATATAAAAGTTGTATCAAGCCTGCAAGTTTCTTCCCTGGAATAGAATAAAAATTGTCATAATTCTTGTCGTTCTGGAGAATCACTGGTAGAACATCACCCCAGCCCAAGGATGTTGCATAACCCTCTCCAGAATAAACTTTTTTTTTTCCCAAAACTTTTTGGCTGACTTGTGATGATTTCTATTCTAAAGGTATGCAAATCTTTTACATAGTCATGAAATAGATGAAGGATCCTTCCATCCAAAGATTTCAAACTGCATTTGATGTCTGCTTTAGCTCCATCTTTATGCAAAGAAAGTTTTCTCCTCTTGATGATCCATGAAGCAAATTTAACACATCAGAAAGGGAACAGCACATAGGCTACCCACGAGAAAGAGGCCTGTAAAGTGCAGAAGTCAGGGATTTTTTTTTCTTTTCTAAGAGCTTTAAATCTGGTGGACTTTTTTAAAGTAAATGTGTAGAGACTAGTGCAGTGAAAACAAGATAACTTTTAATATTGAAAGAAAAGAATGAGGGAAAACATTAACAGTCAAGGAGCTCTTCACATGCTGAGAAATTAAAAACACATTTTGTGTCTTTAAAAATGAGTCAAGCTATTCTGTCAAGTTGCAAAAAAGAATAAGATGACTCAGATAAAAATGAATTTTAAAGTGAGCCAGATGCCACAATTTAGATGATTCAGAATATAGTACTTCCTCAGATATGTCTTCCAGTAGCAAAATGTTATTAAATATTTTAATACATATGGCTAAGTTTATTGGGAGTGGCTTTGAGTCCCTGTCAACCATGTCTTAGAAAAGAAATACAAAGGCTATCAAAGGACTCTCACATGCTTATAACAATAGATATTCTAAATATAAATACAATGTAAGATTATGCAACTAGATTTAATTTTAATGTTAAAAATGATCAATCAAATCTGTAAATCAGAGAAGTTTTCAGAAAACAAAAAACTATTGGAATGAATGAAACATGAATAGTATTCCTCTTCAGTTGAGTATTTTCCTAATGAATTGTGTCTTGTACCTGTTCCTGTTGTACACACTCAAAAACACATTTAAAATACCTTGATAAAGGAAATGAATATATTTTACAAAGTACACTGTGATTCTATCCTTAAGGTATAGATGCTTTATCAGCATTGGTTTTACACATTTCCTTGGCTACATGGTCTCTATTTCTGCTGCCTAGTGTTACCTACAGCTTTAAACAAAAAGCACTGTAGGCATTTTGGATTAGATTCTTGAAAAATAAGGCATTCTTTCTTCATGACAATATAAACTTCTGTAAGGATTAGCAAAAATTCTGTCATTTACATTCTATTTCAAATATTCAGGCTTTCTTCTTTTTTCTTAGAAGTCTTTGAAAAGAGAAAGTAGAAAACTAAATGTTACTTTCTTTTACTTGTCTGTCAAGCAGAAGTGCTCCAATGTGAAAACTTAAAGTCAAATTTTCTTATCAATCTTTCAATTGGCAATAAATGTTATATTCTTATTTCGATAAATGTTATATATTTATTAAATAAGTAACAATACCATATTTACTTAGTTGTTTTATTTAATTTATTTGGTAGAATCTTGCCATACAAAAAAACTGCATGTAGGATTTTCTGGTCCCTTTCTAATACAAAATCTCTTTTTAGCAGAATACATGAAGAGACCTTATTTTTTACACTCCATTATACAGCAGCCTCAGCTTCAAGGGAACACTCTGCTCTTCTGATATAATTTCTCTAACAACTCAGCATGTTTACATGCTTAAAGGGAAATTACTTAAATATCCTATCTTTAGAAGCACTGCATTTTGTTACTGGAAAACTAAAAAAATTAAATTCTGAATCAATAAAACCAAAAACAATAGATTTAAGTAATATCACACACTGCAAGTTTTAATATGACAAATGTCTGGACAGCAATTTTGATGATCGTATTTATTCAGAGAATGGAAATCTACTGCATATGGCCTCCTTTTTTCCAGAAAACTTAGTAATGTGTTTATCTGTATGTTACCCCTCTGGGTTTATCAAATCCCATCTGTGTACACAGCAAACATTTATCTTATTGAAAGGCATGGTGATGCTTTTTATGTTGTTTGTTTTTCGAGGCATCAGGACGCGCAGAGAGCAAAACATAACTGGGATGACTGTTTCCACACTGAAGTTCTTCTGCATGGCCTCTGTTTCTCAAATTCTCAGAATTTATTTCAAGTCTTCTTTGCATTCCTACAGAAATATTTATATTTTGGAAGTTTGAGTACATGATGACAAGTGGAAAGCAGGAGAGATCTGAGCTATGTATACATCAGCAAATGATGTGGTTGGAATGGATTTATGCAGTGGAAAGTTTGACGCTGAGAATCTCATGTCCATGTCATTTCTGAGAGTATACTTCAGGCTGGCTTTAGTGCAGACTCATGGGCTGAATGATTTATAATCCTGGATTTATTGCATTTTCCACTTTAATTTCATTTGTAAGAAAGTCAGATGATGTAGTCTAAGAACGGTCCACAATGTGAATTGAACAGTATATAAGTGTATTTAACTTCAAGATTCCTTTTTGGAGAACACTTTTGATTTGAACCAGGAAAAATTAGTAATGCAGATTCACAGAGTCCTGAATTCTGAACATGATGACATTCCTAAGTCATAGGACATCAGTTAAAAAACACTGTCCTGTATCACAGAATAAAGAGCATTTAAAATCTTGTTACAACTTTTAGGTGAACTATTGTTCATTCTGAGATAGGGCTGTGTGGGACATAGCTTGTCAACAAGATAAATAACAAAACAGATATACTGGAAATAGCAATTTTATCATGCTTGTTTATGACTTGCATGGGGAAAGTTATGAATGCCTAGGAACATTATGCTCCTTGAAACCTCATGTCCTTGTGATGATTTGGTTTCTTATGCGGGTTTTCTAGTGGTTTGGGGTTTTTTTTTTTGTTGTTTGGTTTGTTTTTTGTTTGTTTGGTTGCTTGCTTTTGAATGTATTAAAAGAAATTTCCAAATTCTACTTGACACACTGAACTTTCAATTCTTAAATCTGAGACCAAACAAAGGTGGAAAACCAGCACCATTATTAGAATTCTCTTGTGGGCACCACCACGTTCTGTTCATCAATCTGCTGTACCCATTTTCTTAGCCCTCACTGGGAAATTAAATAATCCTGACTGACAACTGACACATTAATTGCCTTTGAGGGAGCACACCTTTAAAAAGCAGTAATTTAAAGTCTTCTGCTTTGGTGGAAGAACCAATTTGCAGCATCATCAGTCAGGGTTTTGACATGTAACTTTGCACTTGCCATTTTGTTAATAAAGAATCACACTTGAATCCTGAGAGAGTGTTTCCCTAAAGAGAAACTTAGATGTCTTTGTGAAATTAAGATGACTTTGATAGGGACATGTAATGAATGTTTAAATGAGTTATTAACCTTTCATGACTTCAGTGAGTGTTACTGCAAGACAATTCATCATTATATTGTCATAAACTGCAAAAAGGTGAATATCACAGTAAGATCAATTTCTTTAAAAGTTTATTTCTAGCTAGTATCATGAATAACAAAACCAAGTTCTCATGTTTTTAATGTTTAGCAAACCGCATGAAAAAAGATCTTGACAATAACTTTTACCATATACAAGTAAATAAACAGGAAATTAAAAAAAAAATCACCCAGCAATTAATATTTTCAAATATTTAATTCAGATCAAATTTTTCCATACATGTCAATTAAGTCAAGAATAGTTATATCATGTTCCTTTCTATCAAAGACAGTCTCTGTATGTAAACAATTTTTTTAAAAAAACCTTTCTTTTTTTTTTATCCTATGCAAAATATCAATAAAATAGAAAATTTAAGAATTTTAAAATTTAAAATTGTCAAATTCAAGCATATGTTCACATTCTGAATGCAGAAAATTTTCAGTGCTGTGAAGTTCTATTTTTTTTTTTTAGATGAGTTGGGTGCATTCCAAATTCACTTTTGAGAAATGAACCAGGTTGTTTGATCAGTTTTGTTTCGCTTTCATAAGCTTCAATGCAATGCAATTTTGATAAATTTAAGTTTATACCTTGTGCTGGTTTCACTTGGGGAGGATAGACTCAGAGAGGTTTTTTCTCTATGAGAACTTCCTCTGTGAGTTGATGGGACCAATTGAAGGCTGGTTTAGTTATTGACAGCCTGAGGAACCAGTTGGAGAAAGTTAGTTCACTCGGTGAACACACATTTTGAAGGAGGTAACCCGGGAAAAGAGCTCTCTTTCTTTTCCGGCAGCAGTGCAGGTAACACCGGCCCGGCNGCAGGGCTGGGCTGGGCCCCTGTCTGAGGAGCAGGGAGGAGAGGCGGCCATGGGCAGGGCTGGGCTGGGCCCCTGTCTGAGGAGCAGGGAGGAGAGGCGGCCATCACCCGTGGGTGCTGTAGCTGAGCCCAGGGAGGCTGAGCGAGGTCCCAGCCTTTCCCCCGCCTTCCCCTTTCCAGCGCGGCCTGAGTCTCCTGAGATCCTGGGACAGCTCCAGCATTGTAGCCTTGCTTTTCCCTGTGTGAAATCTTAACTCTTGCAATGCTCAAATAAGACTTGCAGACTTTTCAATCCTCCCCGGAGTGAGAAGGGAAAAATGAAAGAGCTAAGTTTTTTTAGATGGAAGAAAAATGAGGAGATGCTGTGAGGATGGCTGAAAATCCTTTTGTAAGTTGTAGAGATGAACTGATAGCACACTAAAAATTCTTATAAACCGTGGGAAAAAGACATAGGGGGTTGGAGTGTTCTATTTGATAAATTATTTGACTAAAAGCATCTGTGTTAAAAATCTTTGCCTTGAGAAAAGAAAGATCTCAGTTTTTTGAGAATAAAGCATGAACAGAAAGAAAACAAATAAAGAAAACTTTTACTTTAAAACAACTTATTCTTAAAAGTAATACCTCATAAGTTTAACATGGCCCATAAGCACAGCTTTAGGAAAGCTGTGAAAACTGGAAGAGCTTCACAATTTGCAAGTTTTTTTTCTGGATGAATGCAAATCGTAAAAATAAAGCCATGACAAAATTAGTTTTTTTCCCCTCCTTATAAAAAAGTCCCTATGGCCTAACAAGAGAAAACCTCTCTCTCTGAAGTAAACTGAAAAAGACTATTTAAGTTGAAAACTGACTGAAGTAGTTTTTTTGTGTGTTTGTTTTGTTGTTAAGAAGGAATGGGAAGAGGGAAGAGAGAGTGGTCCGAAAATCTTATTTTAAATTTGGTTCTTTCTTTCTTTGTGTAATTGTAGTTAATACATTTCTTTTTATACCCTTTTAAGTTTTAGGCCTACCTTGCTCTTTTGCTCCTGGTTCTATCTCACAACAAAAAGATAAGTATATTTAAATTAACAACTCAAAACTATAACATATCTATTTAAAAATAGTTTGATTAACTTATGACTTGGAAAATGGAAAAAAAAAATAATGGAAATTCTTTTTAGGAAGTACAGTCTTCCATGAAGAAAAAAATCTACACTTACCAATAAACTTGTGCAGCTTTTAAGTGTATTTAGAATAAGAGTTAATAGCAGGCAAACAATTGCTTTTCAGTAGTTTATAAAGCATGTCGTGTCTTTAGATCCTCTACTGATGTATCTGCCGTTCTATGAAATCAGATATTTCTTTGTAAAAGCAAAATTGAATCTCACAACAGTAAGAATGCCTGTTTCTGGGGCAAGCTACAAATATTCTTTAATTGTCATTATATTGATGGAAAAGTGTCTTAAGTCAATAGTTCCTTTTACTGACTAAAACCAATAATACTAAGATATCGTTAATAATAGCAAGATATTATACAATTTTTTATTCTTTCATTTAAAAAATATTTTAAAAGAAGTTGAGAAATTTGCTAATACATTGAGGATATAAAAGGCTGTTTCATTTAGAAACACACTGTAAGTATAAAGAGAAAAAATATGGGGAAAAACAGGTGACATGCAAAACACATTATTGAGAATGAAGACTTTAAGCAATAACATGAAGAAGCTTTTAAGACTGGAAATGCACTGTTTTGGGTAGGTGACACTTGCTCCCCAAGAGCTGTAAATTATTATACACAGTATGAAACAGGGATGGAACAAAGATACAAGATTATTTTCCAACAGGAGCTATATGTCCTTTTGACACAGTTCTGTGACAATTATCAAAAAAAATTGTGCCCTCTCCTGTAATGTGTTTGCTCTCATTATTCGTCTTTTTTGTCATCATGTCAGCAATTTCAAATCTGAAAGTTAAATCATAGCAAATTTTCACAGTGGTAGTTCATTCAGTGTTAGAAGTACATTTATGTGATTGTTTTAGTAAATGGCTCATTGAAAAAATATTTTCTGCTCAGTTGAAATTTTGCTGTAGGGATTAAAGCATAAGAATTGAAATACAAATTCAAGTTATTCATGTGTAAAAATTGACCTTTCCCTGATATATTCTTAATAAAAATATTCACTAAGTTAAATATGAACTGGAATTTTGTGTGGATTTCATTTTACCTTTGGCAATAAAACTAATGCAAATTTATGCCATTTAAATATTTTAAATTTAGCTAAAACAAAAAAATTTCGTAAGTAAAAAAAAAACTACTTGTATGTTATAGAAATTATTTTCTCTAAAAATTGTCATACAAATTTCTTATGCACAATGTTCTCATATATGTTACATTCAATTATTCTAAAGCAAAACATAAAAATAAGAAAAAAAGCAATATTTCTGTCTGAATTTTAATAGGATTAATTTTTTTACAAATAATGGTGAATGTGTAAAAACCTGCCCTAGAAATATTGAAGATACTTTAGTTCAGAATTTGAAATGTCTGGGATCATCATCAAAGATATGAAAACTCCAGGGAATTGTTTTATCCCTGCTGTTTGCACCTATAACAAAAAGTAAAAAAAAAAAAAGTTTTGTCATAGATGCCATAGATATGCACATTTGCATATTTAAGATAGTTTTGATATTACTATCATCTAGCTGCACCCAGAACTCAAAGGCTATTGCAAATCATCATATGCAAAAGCCTGTCACAACATTGTCACAAGTAATCCAATTTTCTTCTCTTTTTTTCCTAGCTGTTCCAAACTGTAATTAACTTTCATATGAAATGGAGATTCAGTCTTCTAAGATATCTTCATAGTTGATAATGTGCAAAAAGGTTAAGCCACTGCATTAATACAGAAGAAATAATGGGTTACAAAATATTGTGAACTCTGAACCATTAAGCTCATTTTGACAATAGACACAGAATCATCTCCAACCCACGGCTGTGACTGAAAAAAGGGCAACGCTGTTTTGTCTGGGGTTTTTCATAAAGCCAGTATCTAGTTACCTCAATATGATATCTGAAACTGGATAGGATCTAGAATATCTAATGTAGGGTTTCAGAGTGAAATCACAATTATTTGTGATTTTTGCCTTGATAATTGGCCAAGACACTAGTAAAATACTACTTTTTTATCCAGTCTGTAATGAGTTGTCAGTTAGGACACACTGACTACTGCCTCACCCTGAGCATTGGGGTTTATATGTGAGAACTGGTGCACAGAAGAAGCCTGGGAAAGGAGGGAGCAGCATGCATGTGTGTTTGGGTATGCACAAGAGCTGCAGTTCCAGAGACATCGCTTTCTCTCAAGCGCATTCTTGATTACACAGTTACACTTGACTACACTTACACACTTATATACACTTATACTGCTTCCATAAAGGGGTTCTTCTACACACTGTGTAGGAGAAATGTGCTAGAAGCTTGAATTTATTTTCTACAGGGAGCAGGAATCTTCTAGTTCTTAGCACTTGAACACTTACTTTTGCAGCTTCAATAATGCATTTTCAAGATAGCTTTTTTGGATATACTTTCATATAGATAAGTAACAACAGTTTTAGGACCCCAACTTAACTCACTGGGTTGAAAAAACTGATCTACTTACTTGTTTTTGGTGGAGGCAGTAGACAAAGAGCATAGCCTGACTTCTTTGCTTCCTTGGAGGTCTGGTTCACTAGATAGATGAGAAGAAATTCTCATTTGTAGTTTACTGCTAATTGTCTCCCTGCTGGAGGATGGAGGACTGTTACTCCAGTCATTACTGCAAAATGAAAGCACATACTGTTGCATGGATGCATCAAACTCATTTTTTTTGTTTGTAGAGATAATGTGAATTTTCATTCTACTGCTCATAGGGCTCAGACAAATGAAAGGTAGTGACTCTTGCTAAACTATTAAAGCTGGAGTAGCATAATGACATCATGGAGTCATCCTGGTAATTCATGGGTTAAATTATTTTCTCACAATAATTTACTGCACTAGACAGTCATTAAGACATCCTATCTTAGGACATCTCTGCAGAGAATGAGCTCTGTTCTTATATGCTGAAGTAGATAGGAAGAAAATGATAGCATAAATAGTCTCAGCAGATTTTGATTTGGGAAGAAAGCTACAATAATTCTTTGCTGTTCTGTGAGACTTATTTTCATATGCTTTATTTCTCTCATGCTCTTCATTTTCCTGTAGTTAGTACTTTCATTAGAAATCAAACATAGACAGAATATTACTTCATTGGTGTTGGTGCATCTTCAGCAAAACTGTGCAAGAAAACTTGGTCCAGTGACTCTGGAAAACTTTCATTAAACGGGAGTTTGCCCTGTAGCAGATTTGCAAGCTGTTCAAATTTCTGCTAAGTTAAGTCAATCAATCTCCATAACAAGAGGATAGTTTTATGGAATGCCTGAGGCCCTCTGATTCCCTGTTGGTTTCTACAAGGCAAAAAAATCTCAAGTTTGGCCAACTTATTCAGAGCAAATGTCTTGTTCGTTAAGAATGCTTCACAACAATATAATCAGTATTCCTGACATCTTTGTGCTCAGAAAAAAACCCCACTTCCTGTTACTTGAAGTAATTTTTTTCTCTTTTGTACCACATTCTGTTTCCAGGGCATCCCAAGTAATTTCAACAATGCTCCCTGTTCACCTAGAAATTTGTGACTGACTCATTTTGTTGAATAGTATTTCAATGGAGATTTTGATAAAAATTGTTCTGAATTTAAGTGGAATATAGAAATACATGCAAGTTTTCTGCACAAAACAAACTATGAAGACCACAAAAATACAGAATTAAAAACAGAATGGGGGAGGGGAATTCTGATTGGTTTATCCAGTTTTATGTGAAATGTATTGCCACAGGTATTTGGTCTTTGTCATTCTGCTTTGTGAGACTGAAGGCAGAAGTAAAAAAGAAAGCCTAAAAATGCTGAAGTATTTTTAAGATTTTTTTTGTTCTTGATGTACATAAGGTACAAAATCAGAGAAATTCTAGCCATATTGCTGAATAAAATTGATTTAATGTTTCATTAGGCATTCAGCTGTTTGAAACAAGGAAACTTGTGCTAATAGTTGTCTTTCCAAGCTAAAATGCATTGTAGGTTGACCTTGCCTGGATGCCAAGTGCCTGCCAACCACTCTATCACTCCCCTTCCCAGCAGGACAGGGGAGAGAAAATAAGGTGGAAAACAGCTTGTAGGTTGAGGCAGCTCACTAAAGCAAAAAAGCAAAAGTTTGCACTTGCATAAGCAAAGAGAAAAAAAGTCTGTTCTCTATTTCCTGTCAGTGAGTGTTGTCCATCCATTTCCCAGGCAGCAGGGCTTCAGCATATGGAGCAGTCACTCCAGAAGACAAACACTGCAGATAACAAACACTCATCCATTCCTCCCTCAGCTTTTATAGCTGAGCTGACACCACATGGCATGGAATGGCCCTGTGGTTAATTTGGGTCAGCTGGCCTGGTTGTGTCCCCTCCCAGGACCTTTTCCATCCCCAGCTCCCTGATGGGGCTGGCATGTTGGGAGACAGCACTGAGGCTGTGCCAGCCCTGCCCAGCAGCAGCCAAAACACTGCAGGGTTATCAACTCCTTTCCAGCCACCAGGGCAAAGCACTGTGGGGGCTGCTGTGGGAAAATGAACTCCAGCTCAGCCAATACAAAAAATGTCTTAATGAAGGAAAAAGTGTATTGATATAAAATAACATACTCTATTTGATATATTATGGGAGCTTGATATTAGAAGTGAAATAATTCTAACAGCAAACACTAACCCCTGATTTTTCTAGTCATTGATGAGCATACATCATGTTTGAAGAAGATAGAGGTATCATTAAGGTGGTTTTGTTGCTGCATATATCAAGACTTGCTCTCAAGAATTAAAAGTTCAAGATGAACTCTTTTCTTTGATTTTTGTATGAGGTACCTGATATCCTGATTACTTTCTCAAGTATCTTCTATTAATGCAGAAACCACTGTTTTTCAGTTTTCTTTGTTCTGTATTTTTTTTGTTTTTCCTTTTTCTTCCACTTCTCTTCTTCCTTTTTTTCTCCTCTCTCTTTCCATCTCTTTCTCCCTCTCCCTCCCAGCACTTTTATTAAAAATACCCAACAGCCATCTATCTGGTGACTTCCTTATTGATACATACATAAATTGACCTTCCTATTTCTTTTTCTACATGTGAGAGCAAAATCTTGTCTGGTTATTCATCTTGAAAGGACAAAGACAAGACAGTAGTGTTTTGGGTTTGTTTATTATTATGCCCCCTTTTCCTTTCCACTATGTCTTTAAACAGTTTTAAGACATCTTCTGAGCATGCCTACAAAGTCCACAGTAAGAAGTTAAATGGTCATACATTATTTTTAATCTTTTTGATTTAATTATTTTTCACCTCTAATTAAAGCAATTTTTAGGAAAACACAACTGTTAATTTCGGGTTCTTACAGGAAGAAATAGAGAAATGAGAATCTACCTAGAAGTGGTTGATTATGTCTCAGCTAACAGTTTTCAAAAAAAACCCAGCTGACCATGTGAGTAGCCCAAATTGATTTTCATTCTTTGGAAAGTCTGCATGTTGTATGCTTTTGTAGATAGGGCGCTTTTAACAGTTTGTGGTTTTTTTGTTTGTCTGTTTTTTTGTTGGTTTGTTTGTTTGTTTTGTTTTGTTTTGTGTTTCGTTTTTTTTTTTTTTTTTTTTAAAGTTAATACTAGAATTTTGTCAATCCAAAGATCCGAAAAAGGCTTCTCCATTTTTCAGATCATTGAAGTGACATATTTGGGAATCACAAAGTATAGATAAGGGTACATTAATTTCTCTTCTAGAAATTTTGTAGCTTGAAATTTTTACATTTTCCATGGTAGCAAACCCTTCCGTTACTTCACAGGGATGATGTTTCAGTTGGTTGTGTTCTTGACTATGTATATTTACCATGCATTTTATTCTTCAATGTAATATTCTTTTTTTTT
>VZTT01034424.1:34467-83778 GCA_013400855.1 Buphagus erythrorhynchus | reverse complement strand
GACTTGATGGTCTTGGAGGGCTTCTCCAATCTTACCAACTTTATGATTTCATGAAATTGGCAGATTGAGATTTCAGCCATAATATAATGAACTTTTTAAGAAGAGGACTAAGGTGGTATTTATGGCAATGACTAAGAAATTCTATGTAGCTCAAGCCCTGACTGCAGTTCTCCTGACAGGAGAGACCAGCATGAGGAAGGCTTCTGAATCCAAGGTTCTCTCTCTGCACAGCAGCAATATAAAAGATCTGCAATCACCTCTGATGTTGTTCTAGGAAAGAAAATATTTTAACTCACATTATTTTCCAGGTATATTATAACTAAGACTGTTGTGAGGCCAATGTGCTTTTTAAGTTATTTCAAGGGATACAAAGGGTTTGGAAGCAAAGCTTCTGAGGACATCCCTCCAAAGCAGATGCAAACATGTATTAGAAAATTGACAGTAATTCTTTTCAAAAGCAGAGATGGGAGGAATCAGGGCCCAGAGGATCCCCAGAGCTGTGGCAGACCTGGCAGTGGCCCTGGCGGACGGCGCAGAGCAGCGGGGCCGCTCCTCTCCGGCTGCCCCTGGTCACGGCCGCGCCGTGCCCCAGCAGAAAGCGGCACACGTCCAGCTTCCCCCGTCCTGCAGCAGCTGTCAGGGCTAGAGAGAGCACTGCCATCAGCACCAGCTCCTGCCTGGCTGCCCTTCGGACACATGCACAACACCCCCGTGTTACTGAATCCCCATGCTTTCAGCTTTTCACTGGGACACTTACTGAAAGCTGAAAAGAACAAAAAAAAACCAAGAAAATACTTTCCCCATCATGATTTCTCCCCCCTTCTATTTTGCTCACACTGTGTCTTAAACAGAACTTGAAATTTAAATTTTGTTGTTTGTGTTAAGCCTCACCAGCCATGCCAACAGTGTTTAGAAAATGAGTTCATGTGTGACTTATGCAAGAATCAGCAAAGGACTTGTCCCTCCAGTTTCTGAAGCCTAATAACTTGCATTTTCTACTAAGAAATGGGTCAAATTGTGAATTTCCTGTTACTCATTTTTAGCATTTTCAAACGTGATCAAATAGAATTTTTTTTAAAATTCCAATAAATGCTGAAAGTAAAGGAAATTACAAACACTGCAGGAAGAAGTAAATTTTTCTTTTTTAGCACTATCTTACCCATTCCCTCCTCAGTCAATGAAAATGCACTGTGTTACAGTTATAACAACTGTTTAGAGCTGAACAACAGGAAAGTAACTGTTATGGATATCAATATTACAAACAAAAGAGTCGAGTCTTGTTCAAAAATCCCCCTTTTAGGAGTTCACTTCCTCAGTGAGTGAAGATTCCCAATGTATTATGCAAGGATTTCAATAAAAATCACTGACAGGAAAACACGGAAGAACAAAATTAATTTAGAAATAGATGTATGGCTTCTGGAATTCACTGGATTTGCAACAAGGGTTCTGCAGAGGTGTAGGAACAAAGCACATCTGCTTCTCCAGGGTGTGAGAGGCCACTAAGCACCATCCCCACCCCCGGCTGTTCCAGGCAGTGGAGCTGCCACTCCCGAGCACACCAGGGAACTGCAGTGCAGCCATTACAGTCTGCCTTGAAAACTACATTTGTCCTTTCCCAGATGTCCAAATGCAGGTCTTTTCTTCCACTGCCTAATTAGAACAAATGAGGCTATGGCCCAGCATTTCCTGAAAACTAATGATATTTAAACAAAGGCTGTCAGACACAGAATACCATAAAATTTCACACTAAAACTTAAGCACTCTATTTCTACAATTTCCATTTACTGCAAAAGTAAGTAATTTACAGTAATTTTAATATAAAATAGTTCTTCAATACTCGAGATGAATAGATCCAGTAAGTTAAAACTATAGTTATAAACAGTATTTTATTATTAAAACTACTACTTTCCATTATTTTTATTATAGGAAATTAAATTTTAAAAGCATGATTAAAAACTCTTTATTCTTAAATTAGCAACTCTAATTAGGAAACATATGAGAAGGGAAATACCTGTTTCTCCCCACAGGCCATCAGTGTCATTGATGTCCATGTCATAGTCTTTTTCAGCTGTCAGGATGTAACGAACCACCTGCCAAAAACAGTGAGCAGAGATGTGCTGGACCACAAGAGCATCATTTGTCACTTGTATGAGAGAGCAAGGGAGAAAAGATGTAAAACAAGTGAGAGTGCTTCTCTCAGTGCAAATAATCAATAGAAAAGAAAATCAGTATTGCTCAAAACAAATTCAGTAGGATTTTAGACTTGAAGGCAAGTGAATATTATTAAAAACAGTTTAAAAAAAGCCCAGTGCTCTTCCATGGATTTGCTGTTTGATATGAGTACGATTTAATGAGCTCCCATGTGGCCCACATAGAACAGAATAATCAAAATAAACAATGGCAAAAATAAAGCATCCCAGTTCCGTGAGGAAATTCCACATCATCTAAAACAAGCAAGCAAAAATGAGAATAATTGCACACATTTTGTAAAATGATGATACCTAGGTTTTTCCTTCCACATTGGTTATATCTTACCTGTTTTTCTATATTTCTTCCCAGAATGGTCTAAGCATATGTTGATAAATAGTAATTTTTAAAGCTGAAATAAGCTTTAAATGAAGTTTTGCTCTGTTTCTATGATACATATATTCCTTGTTATGCTCTAACAAGGAAATCTGTGTTTTGAAACCACCTGCTAAACGATTAAATTAAAACTTTTTCTAATGACTGTTTTAAACAGATTTTCTAATGGGGCACATGGTCACTGAGGCTGCATTCAACAGGTGAGGGAAGAGAATCACACTGACGAAGTTTGGGATGCTACAGGAAAAAACAAAGGCAGAAAAGGAGAAAGGATCTGAGTGTTTTCAGGCTGTCTGAAAACTGCTGTATACACTGTATGGAAAGTCCTAGAATTCAAAATGCTAGGACATAATTTATTAAAATTCATGAAACACACAGATCTTCTTTCTAGCTAAGAATATAGCTTCTTAACGTCTTAAAAACAGAGAAAGATGGACACATTTCAGGTATGTATGATTAATGTGATCTCTTTTGTTGATATTCAGGAGTTGACTCTTTCATTTAATCAGTGGACAGCAAATAAGAACTTTTGAGAGTGAAGGAATTATCCATTCATCCAAGTTAACCATAGCTCAGAATCCTCAAGTTTATATTGTAAGACAGTGATGGCTTATATACAATATAATAAATTAACTGCACCTAGACATTTCTGTATTTGGATCATCTAAACAACTTCCAAGATCAGACTCTTTATCTTAAAGCAATTTAAAAATAGATTTAAAAGAAGCAAATATTGAAACAGCTTTATTGAAGACATTTTGTTTCCACTTTGGTACATCACTTACTACATAACTAAGTCCTCTAGCCTAGCTGATCTTCATTCAAGGATTTTTACTTACCCATTACTTTTCTATCAAGGTTACAGTTTATTTTCCCAATGAACAGAAGACATACTTGTATAACCTAAATATCTAAAGCATTTAAAGTACTTCTTATGTGTTTATTTTTAGTGTTCCTTCCCAAATTTCTGTCTAAAGTGACACTGAGCTAAAGACTGTAAGCTGACGTGTGCATCAAGCTAAAAACTGAAGCCTGTGCAATTGCATGCAATGAGAAATTGGAAGAAAAAATTCAACCTGAAGTAGAAACATACTTGGGTGGATCAGTGATACAGAAAATCATCACCACCCCTAGAGATTTAGCACTACTTCCAAGAACAGAGAGGAAAAAGTAGACAGAAAATCACATATAAACAAATCCTGAAGCAAACTCTACTATCAGATACTCAGCTAGAGCATTCAAACCAGCTAATACATATGATGATAAATACCAGAAGTGTCAACAATTCTTTCCAAGCCTTTTCTAAAAATAGCTGCAAGCACTGTTGTAAAATTCTGATGATTTCAAACAGATCTGAAGTACCTGAATTGCCAACCCACCTGGCAGTGCCCCATGCTGGCAGCTGCTGTGAGTGCTTGTTGCAGTGCCTGGCGCTTCCGCAGTGAATCCTGTTCTCGTGAGGGACTCACCCAAACCAGGCTGAGCAAGAACTCCAGGATCCCACAGTGCCCTCTCAGTGCACTATGGACCAGAGCACACTGGCCCTTCTTGTCTGCAAGGTCAGCCTGAAGGGGGAAAGGACACGTCTGAGGTTAACAGGCCCAGTGAAAGGCTGTGGAGAGGAGACGCTTCCGAGCACTCAGAGAGAGCAGCTCTCACTCCTGACTTCCAGGACAAGGGGGAACATCTGAGGAATTGCAGGCCAAATAGCCTCACTGAGCAGCTGGGAAGGTGATGGAAAAACTAATCCCAGAGAGCACTGCCAAACACAGGAAGGACAAGGAGAGCAGGACCAGTCAGCATGGGCTGGCCAAGGGGAGATTGTTCTCAGCTTGCTGGACAGCCAGTGACTCTAAGGGGACCAGAGGGTGGGTGAGGAGAGCTGGGGATCCCCTTGACCTCGACTTTAGAAGGCTCCAACACTCTCTCAGTAACAGTCACTGACAAGCTGATGACCACAAGTCATTAAAGTGCACAGTGAGGGGCACCCAAAACTGGCTCTGCCAGAGGGTTGTGACCAGCAGCACAGGCAAAATGCTTCATGGAAGGCTGGACTCACCCCTCAAGCTATGCTTGATAATTATTTACTTAAGTAATCAATAACAGCTTTTTTAGGCCTTTGTATGACTCTTCTGGCTGCAGGCAATCTTTGTGCACCAGCTTACCTTTGCACCTTTTCTGCAGAGCAGTGACACGATGTTCATGTGACCTGCAGCAGCTGCGTAACTAAGGGCTGTCATCCCATTTTCTGAAGTTCCATCAATAGCAGCTCCAAACTCCAATAGAAGAGTCACCACTTCTTCATGTCCAAGGTGCGACTGAACACACAGCACTGGAGCATTATTCAATACCTCAGTCCTGTAATTCACATTTGCTCCTGCCAAAATCAGCAGCCGACTCACCTAAAATTTAATTTAAACAAAACAATGTTTTCCTCAGATTTGTCTGAATTTGTTATCTTGATCAGGTACTCATTTGTTACTCCCTAATTTTGATGCAGATTTTACTGGCAGACATCAACTTTAACACATATATAGCAATACACCAGTTTATAATCTTCACTTAGTAAATATATTATTACTGAGCACTGCACTCTCAAGAGAAGACTTGTCTCTTCCCTTAAACTCACTACTACTCTGCAACTATCTCCATTAGGAGAGAATCAGGTTGCATAAAAAGAAAATCTCCAATAGCCAGAGCATGCACGTATCTGTTTAAGTACACACAAATTTCCAGTCAAAAGCTTTAGCAGTTGGCTCAAAATCCAACTGACCGACTTGGATTTTGCTATCCATCATCGGGGGATTCAAATAACAGTGCAAAGTTGTGGTATTTTAAATCATTTCCCCTCATAGTATTTCCCCCTTTTACAACTGACACTTTCCCACAGAAGCAAAGAGCCCTGAGCTCTGCCCAGCAAGGCCACGTGGGATATCTAACCCCCAAAAATGCACCCACACACTCACCAGCCACACAAGAAGAAAGGAAAAACCCTTCTTTCCATCAACACTATCAAGGGAAACTGATTTGAACTTCAGCAACAGCTTACAAAAGTGCATGAAGGGTTGTCACAACAGAGTTCAGATCCAGGTGCTTCTCTGATGAAGGGTTACACCAGCTTCAGCATCCCCTGGCCAGTGGCAGCAGCAGTGCCAGACACAGCGCTGGCTGTGCAGCCCTGCTATGTTCTTACCTTCACGTTGGGTGTGTAGATGTTTCTTAGGGAAGCCAGGGCTGTAGACAGTCCATCAGTGCTATAACCAATCCACAAGGCTTGCAGGTGACTGGAAGAGATTCCAGTCCTTTTACTGAGACCCTGACAGAAAAGACAGAACAGGAAATCTCTCTATAGAATCAGAAATCCTATTTTAATCTACAACTCAGTATAAAAAGAAATTAATTCTGGATCCTAGCACTACCAAATATTTTGAGTAAGCTCCCAACAAATTATTCAGGTGAGTCAGAGGACAATCTCTGCGATGCATTCATACAATAGGTCATAAAGTGTACTAAGCTGCAAGCTTTACCTTGAAAATATGAGCTTTCAGTATATGATGGCCAAGTTCCATAGTTTGTTGGCGGTTTAACTTTCCCTCCTGTCGAGAAAACATGAAAGCCAGTAGAGCATGTCCATTCCTAACAAAAAGGATTAAGAGAGAACCACTTTTGTAACTGTATTTCAGTAAATATTCTAACACATCGTTATGCCTGTTATAACAGTTCAACTATGTCAGACTACTGAAACTTACCATCACATCTAAACAAAATTCTTTCCGTAATGAAATAATGCAAAATGAAAAACAGCGAATTTTGAAGATAAAACACTCATGGTATTTATTTCTGTGCTGTCCCCTCACAGGGGGCCTGTGTCAGCTTTGAGGTGCTTTACACGCTGCTCCCTTTTGCATTCCCAGAGCCAAGAACTGCAGGCATCTCACAGAGAAGCCAATCCTTTTAGAAGTACAAGATCTGAATACTTGCAAAATTTGAGAGAAAAACGTGTATTTCGTAATTCTATACCTACATTAGTGGTGGTCAGTGTTCTAGGAAATAGTGAGAGCAGCACAACCCTGAAGAGACAAGGTTATCATAAACTATTTGTTAATCAGACCATACACTGGAACTGGGCAATTAGCCATATGCTAGCTGGACTCTTCAGCTGAGGGAGAAAGTTGTGGGAAGGGACTTCTCACTCCATCTTCAGACATTTCTGAACAGAACTTTGCACAATCAGAAGCTTTACCTGGGCCCAGGCAGCCCCCACTGCTGCTGGGGCAAGTGCTGGGAGTTCCCGTGGTAGGACCAGGGCTCCACAAGGCTGCAACCCCCCAGTCCCACCTACAGAACTGGTTCTCTTACAGCCACCTGAAAGCTCAGACAAGCCTTGGGCTGGTAATAATTTAAAATGTCAGCATTATCTATTCTTTCGTAAAACCCAAAAGCTGTAAACCCCAAGGAACATGGGAAAAAAAAATCTGGGGAGCCAACTGTGAGAACATGATGAACAGTAACAGTGAGTGTCTCCAACTCGACCAATTCCGGCTCTCCAAGTCACAGAAGGTGAGCTGGAACAAACTGAAACAATGCCAGCAGGATGTAACTACAGCTCAAAATGTCTCAATATTTTTGTGTTTAAAAAAGCCCAAATGATCTGTTCCTTCTATTCCTGCGCTCTACAGTACATAGACAAGGTGTTGCTGCAGGGGATTCTCAACAATTCTGCTGTGTTCATAATACAGCACTCTCATTTCTCCATGAAGGTAGAAAAGTCAGATGCAAACTTCTGACTTCTATAGAGTCAATTATGCACTGTAAACTTTGAATCTTAAGTCACATTACCTCTACATACATATATAGAAGTTTTTGTTTTGGAAAAAATTAGGTGTACTCGTATTTTAACATCACTCTTTCCCCTCACCAATTGTTGCAATCAAGTATAAAAAACCTAATTTTGTTTATTTGAACATGAATTACTGTAGTTTGAATTTACCTTGGCTCACATAAGAAGTCAGTATTTTCACCTTCTGCTCTCCAGACAAGCCATTCCCTGAAGGAAGGATGGCAGAACATGCGTGTTTTGTCACGTCTTTTGATCAGAAAACACGAAAGGGCTTCCATCCTCTGGCTGAAGTCTTCCCACTGTTGTTCACTGTTTATTTGTCCTGCATTAATAGCCTGGAAAATCTGGTCATCTGTCATGGGATGTAGGGATGCCAATGCCACGTTCAATATGGGCTGAGCTCGCTCAAAAGCAGAGTTTGTCATGAATTTCATATTGCACTGCAGTAAGTACAGCTCTGACAGAGACACAGGAACAACCTTGTAGCTTGCACTTTTGATTACTAAATGACCTTTTTGGAAAAGATCCAGAGTGAGTTTCAAATAGAGGTAAGATCCCAGGCTTCTCATGATCAGGTGGTTACTCACTTTCCCAATTGTAGCTGCATCAGCTTTTCCATTTAAAGACATGTTGTTTATAATTTCCTGACTGTTATTAATTCTGTACTGAATGTAAGCATTCAAATCATCGTGAATTCCTTTGTTGTCTGGAAAATTGTCCAGGGATATTGGGATAAATGGTAGTGAATTTACCACTTCCTGTGAGGGAGAGAGGGGGCAAAAAGAAAAAAAAGAAAAAAACAAACCAAAGACATTACAGTATTCCAGCACTGAGAACTCAACGATGCATCTCTGCTACATTTCCCTTCTGTACTGAGTGCCAGATTAAAAAGGAAATCAGTATCCCTGAGATGGTTTTGCAAATACTGCCTCCTCGTAAGAGGTACACGAGTATTCCTATATTTTATAATTTTTCATAGGAAGGTCTCAAATATTTCACTGACCAAACACAACAGTTGAAGGGGATGAGAAATGATCACTTCAAAGTTAAGGAAATGGAAAACAGTTACCAGAATTGGACCCTAAGACAGGCCAGGGAAAGGGGAAGGCAAAAAGAATGATCTATTAGGCAGGAACATTTTATTAAGAAGTAACACAGATGACAAGAGAGAAAAGACTCCCCTTCTCAATTCACCTTCCAGTACCAATGCACCAGGAAGGTGCTGTGCACACATCCCCAGCCCCATGTGCCTGAAGGTACAAGTACCAAGTACAGCACAGACACTTCAGCAGCTTCCCCTGAACACACTTTCATGTTTCTGTTATACAGATTACTTTTATGTTTATGTAAATAAAGATCCAAAAGACCTTTATTTAAAAGAAACACTTCTGCAACTTCTAACTTAAACTTCAGACATAAAGTAAAATTTCCAAGGTTTTATTTTAAAATTTCTAAAATTAAAGTTTAAGAACCAGAAACCTCTTACATAGAGTCATATATTAGAAAGAAGGTTTAACAAACATCTCCAGACTTTCACAACAGAAAAAGGAACTCTATCCCACTTTATGTAATTAAATGGATTTCAAAAAGCTGCACTTTCAGACTAGTGAGTTGTTTTAAGCAAAGACACACTCTCCAGTCTCCAGAGAGGGAATAGTCTCTGCTACAGAAATCCCTTCTTAAACCCAAAAATTTAGTTGAGAAATAAACTCTTCAGCCAGTTAAAGACTCTGAGTGCTAGTGATAAGAAGGCAGAGAAGAAATAAACTCTCAGAGGCTGTACTGAAGCACACCTGCACCTTAACACTGCACTCCTGAGGCACAAGTGAACAGACCCAAATTTCATAATTTCTTGTATTAATAACTCTACTGGCAGCTGCAATAAAGTGATTCACAATGGAAAAGCCCTCCAATATTGTATCTGTGCACTGCAAATAAACATATAACAAAGGAAGGAAGGAAAAAATCCAAGAGGCTGAGTTCCTCTAAACCCAGTATTTTTCATAATAATGCAGCTGCACCAATATAAATGACCATCTGAGGCTAAGAAAAGCATAGAAGGTGTTTTTACCTGGAAATTAGTTCTTACAGTCACAATGAGCTTCAGCCAGGGAGGAAACTTATAGATTATACTTGTGATAAATGAAGAAATTGTGTCACCATAATCAGGTTTATGAAATTCAGCATCATTTAAACCATCTACCAAAATTATGTAGTCTTCCTCAGGAATCTTCTGCTCTGAAATTTGAAAATAAAAAAGGAAAAGATAAAAACACATTCTCCCTTAAAGTGACACATCTTTATCCTCAAATTCCATATGACAAGTAACAAAAATGTATCTCTATGCACACTAGTACATCTTACAGCATTTAAGCATGATTTAGGAGATTAAAAACAAGATTAGGAGACTAAAAACAGTCTTAACAGGAATTATAGACTCAGTTCATATGTAGGCAAAACCTCCATTCTGCCACAGATCAAGTATCTGCTCAAGCTGGCATATGCTGGGAAGTAGCTGTTTTCAAGAAGAGCTTGCTATGGTTTTATTAAATACAAAAATCACGTTGCTACATGCTTTATTTTACACACCATACCCCAGGGAGGGGCTGCAGCTGTGCTGGGGAGGGTTAGGGTGGATATCAGTAAAGGTTCTATCCCCAGAGGGTGCTGGGCACTGCCCAGGCTCCCCAGGGAATGAGCACATTCCCAAAGCTGCCAGAGCTCCAGCAGTGTTTGGACAATCTCCCAGGGAGGGATTGCTGGGGGGTCTGTACAGGGACAGGAGCTGAACTGATGATCCTGGTGGGTCCTTTCCAGCTCAGGAGATTCTGTAGTTGTTGGAAAATTGCCACAACCATTTTAAAAGCAAGCAAAGCAACATCCACTTTGCAGATGTTTAGGCCCAGAAAATTAGAAAGTATGTGACAAAACTTGAACACATCTTAAAACAAAACCCTTTAATGTGAATGTGCCAGTCTTAACTTCAAGCTAATAGCTGTCTTCCCATTTTCTGGCAAAAAAAGTAAATATAAAACTTCCATAACCTTTAGTAAGTTCCACAGAATTTTAATTTAAACATGAATCAACTGTTCAAAACTCATCTATTATTGTTACAGACAACTAGCACAATGAAGGAATCCCCTTCTCCAGGAATGTTCTGCTTTATTTATTTTTAATACTTTTATCCACTCCTTATGCAGTTGAGATTCCATTTCCAAGTCACTTGCAGTTTAACATACCTCTCCTGAGGTTTGAAAGTGGTTCCAACACTCCCCTTTTAAAGGCTGCTGCTGGGTCCTGGACACAGGACCTGAGGCTCAGCACGCCCTGCAGGTGAGGCTCCCTGAGCAGCAGGTCTCGGTACGCTGCCAGCTGCTGGGAGCGGCACAGCAGAGCTGCCACGCTGTGCACGAACTCGGGCACCAGGCACGTGTATGTGTTATCAGCCTGGCAGTAATGGTAAGCAACCACCTGCAGAATTACACAGGAAAAAGCATTACCCTTTCAGAATTTTGGCTGGTTACTAGTTAGTGCAGTTATGATAAAGTGTTATTAAATTTCTCTCTCAACTACAAAATCCTTTTCAGTGTCAGATCCCACGCTGTAACAGTCTCTGACAGTCAAACGTAGGGAGGAAGGCAATGAAAAAGGTTTTTGACCTTGCAGGGCATGCAGAGAGGAGAAGATATCAAGGTTTCAGATTCTGGCAGGAAAACACAACAATTTGAATTCGTGGCATTTGGATTCAGTGGGTAAGCAGCTGATTAACTAAGCACAGGAAAAGTAACCTTAGTGTCTGATTAGGTGACCTAGTAGCTGTAATTTAACAACACCATGTCCCACACTGTAATGACCTAAGGACTAATTTGATCATCAGGCAAAATAAATGACAAGCAGCTATTAAAGACATGCTTACATAAGCAAATGGAGAAATATGACAACTGGCTTTATTATTTCAAAATAAACCAGGACGTAACCCATATTTCTTTGGGGGAAAAAAGCCCCAAAACAAACCACAAAGAAAACATGGTGTTCACAGTGAATAAAAAGCCTGCACTTTAGTGGTTTTCGTAACACTGCTTCAAACAAATATGTATCACTTTAAAGACTGCAAATGGTAGAGACCTCATGTTTTCCCTACAATTATTCATATAAAATATGCAATTCAGACACTCATTGATTTTACTACTTAGGTAAAAAATAAAACACCTAACATTAATCTAATACAAAAATGACTTCAGACTCTTGAGTATGGAAAATAAAACTACATTCAGACTCAACTTGTATCACAGCATATAGAAGTTAGGTTCTACATACAAGAACCAAGCATTTTCTCTTCCCCACCTTCCCCCGTCCCGAATTTTGCTTTTGGAAGGTACACTGAGCAGCTCCCTGTAGAAAACATACAGCCCCTTCGGCAAGGAAAAGCATCCCAACCTCCCACACCCACACAAAACTGGTGAGCAGTTGTTCAGGTAACTCTTTCTAAGACCGTGCAGCATTCAGGTGATCACCTGACAGGTACAGGAGGTAGGCAGCTGATCTCACCAGAGCCATCATGCAGAGGTGCCCAGGTGCTGCCCCTCTCCCAGCACGCCTGCAGCCTCCAGGGGGGCTCTGCAAAGCAAACTGACCCCCAGGTCAGAGGGTTCTAGCACACTGAACATCTCCTAGGGAGTGAAAACTCACCTTTGAAGCGAGGCGTCTCACAGAATCCCCTGTGTGAGTTTTGTATTCAGGAGCACCAGGACCAGTCAGAGTCTTCATTGTACTGGTGTCACCTGACAGAGGGGCACACGGGGGGAACTGGCTCAAGGGAATCTCCTGACTGGACTCACCACCTGCTTTTAAAAGGCAACAAATACAAGAGAGACCAAATTTGCTGATAGCAGATCACTTTCTAGGAAAACACTACAGATTATCTTACTGCTAGAGGAAAAACTGAAACTGAGAAATACCATTATAAAAGAAGCCTGCAACTAGTCTGATAAATACAGGCACATATTTGCAACTTTACAATTTTAAAACAACTCAACTGACTTTTAAATCAAAACTGTAGAATTACCGAAAGCAAAACCATGCTGATGTGGAGAGTTTCCTTCAGAAAATTATACATACAATGCCTCATTTAAACTAGTAATTACTGTATGACTAAACTCTTGGGAAATTCATCATTGTTATTATTAGTAATAATAACATTTGAAGTGTCAGTCGGGGAAATAGCAGTAATGACAGTCTCACCATCCTTCCAGTTAATGTAGGCACTGGACTGCTCTGGTGACAGGACGCTATGGATCCCAGTAGGAGACAGAAGGGGGTTCTCCATAGCTTTATTGTCACCTCTACAAAAATTCCATGGAAAGCATACACAGCAGGTACACAGCAGGAAAGAAACACTCACTGCTCCCTTTCCAAACTCGTGAGAGACAAAGCTGCTGCAGGCACATCCTCCGAGTTTGGGGTACACTGCCTGATAAGAGGAAGAGATCCTGCACACTGCCTCCATGTTACCAACTCTGATGGGCTGAGCCTACATTATGTCACCTTGAAGGTTATTTGTCAGAACAAAACATTTTAACTCCTTCATTTGCTCATTGGAAGAAAAAAGTGTTTGCTAAAGACTTGATGAGGTCTGACTACCTTAAGCCAAAAAAGCAAACGTGTGACTCCTGATGCACATGAAGCCAGAGCATTACCCAAAAAGGAACATACCTTTAGGAGATGAACTTGGGCTGTTGGAGGCTATTTGTCTCATGCGACTTCCATGGCAGCTGAGTGCCACCAGCCGTGAAATGACTGCAGTCTTCCCAAACCCCACATTTCCAGTTATGACTGCTCCCCTGCTCTCTGCTGGGTCAGGATTGTGCAGTTTTTCTTCAATGGTCTGAAACAGCCATTCTCTTCCAACAAACACCGAGTCTGTGGTTATGCTTGGCACCTCAAACAACAGTGGCTTCAGCAAAATATCCTGAGGCTTATAGGGGATGAAACGAGCTGAAAAGACGTGTCAGGGAGAAAAGCTTATTAGAAGAAACTTGACATGCAATCAAACAGCATGGTTGCAGAAGGTAACATCGTTTAGAAGCTTTGTTACAATCAGTCATAATCAGACATTCTAGTGCTTTCATCATGAAAACAATAAAATCTGATTGCCTCGGTCCAGATCCTCTCCATAATTTTTGCATGAATTAAACTGTAGAAGAAAGAAGCTACAGGTATAATCTATTTTTTTACAACTGAACTCAAGTTAGTAAGTTGTAGAATCCAAAAAGTTTTCTTAAAAATGCATTAATAATTCTACAAATGGGGAAGTGCCATTTTTCAGTTCAGAGTGAACTACATGCTGAGCATCACACTGTTAGGTCTTCAAATCTGTACAGACATTTACAGAGAAAGAAAAAAAGATATAGAGAATAACATAATTTTTCTGTTTTAAAAAAACTCTTAAAGTAATACAAAAACAATTTCTGCCTTGTTTTTCTGTTCTTTCCAAGTCACTTTTCAAGGATCAGTAGTCACATCTTTGATTACTTTGATATATACATTTGGGAAACACCTGATGACTTAGGGAAGAATTTGGGTTTGCCTGCACAAAATACATTAAAATTTACAGGAATAATAATATTCACCAATAATATGCTCTAAAGATTCATTAGCCAAATATAATGGTACACAACTTCTGTTTCAGCATTAATCTATGATTGTGAAAAGCCATAAATGGAAGAGGGCAGCATAATATCTACATACAATCCTCAAGATCAGTTTTACCAGGAGATCATCTTAATTTTTCTGCCTTTAATGGTTACTGGCTGTAACAAATGTGCACACATTCTATCTCTACACCATAGCATTGTGCAGGAAAAGGTGTAAGCAAGCATCTTGTTGGCAGCCATGCAGAGTGGCTCGTCAGGAGCACTGCACAGCGCCACCGTGGGACAGGGCTGTTGACAGAGCTCTCAGCCCACCCCCACCCCAAAGTGCTGAAGCAAGGTGTGACTGCAGCCAGGTGCAGCTGCAAACGTCTCTGCCTTTACCTTCCTGCTGCACTCTGCCACCGGCGGTGTTGTGCCATGGTAAGCGAATTGAAGTTCGTAAAGGAGTATTTCTTTGTCCATCCAAGTAACTCAAATCTTCCAATTTGGTTGAACTTGTTGCTAGAGTATGAAAGAACTAAAGCTTATTTCTCTCTCAATACAAGTTACAAATAGTGTAATTATTTATTACAGTCCTTCATCCACATGTTACTTACAGAGAAGTTTTTCTACATAATGGCAACAAAGTCATTCATGTTGTAACATTTACAAAATGCATATCAATCAAGTTCACTAAAGATTTAGGGGTTTTCCCTTCTTAAATGGCCTAGAACAGTGCTCTCCCGTTGAGACAGTTTCCTTTTTTACTGTGGGGAAAAAGCACATCAGCAAGGTCAGAAGTGCTAGAATAGGTTTGGGTATTACCTGCTAATACACTCCCTGTCAGCAGGCAGAGTCCTGGAATAACTGATGGACTTCCCAAGTGTTTCTAAAGTCCTGACCTAATCAATACCTATCAAAAAGCATGGTGAAGCCTTCTGGATGATAATTTTAAACAACTTAGGTAATGCTCATCTATTCAGCTCAGAACATAGGCTTTTTTCTTTCTATCCTATAGAGATACCTTCATACTAACAACAGAAAATTCAGAAGAAATGTCCTATCATTAAGAACACCCTTGGGTTTTGACCCCAGGACTTTACCTGCAACAGAGTTTGGACGAGGCATTATTAAAGAGGCAGAACTCTGAGCGTAAGGAAGGGGACCCTCTCCTGCTGGTACTTCTTTTGGCAAATTCTCAGAAGATCCAATGGCTTCCTCTTCTGCAACTGGTGAACAATTATCTGTTCTTCGATCATGGCTCATGCCTTGGTGTTTTCCAGCTCTGAGACTCCCATCCTTACTCCATTCTAAGCTGGATCCACTACGATCATCATTTTCTGATGAACTTGTTATAGTGGCTGCAAAGAGGGAAAAAAACCCAAGTAAAGTCAGAGGAATATGGCACACATATTAGAATTTTCATTCTCAAATGGCACTGCGAAACATGAATGACAAAAATTCAATGTTGTTCAGAGGTCTGTCGCACCTAAAATACATAATCACATCAGGATGACAATCAGCCTGTACTCACATACCTGGCAAACTAATCTTGACAGAAACCTTCCAGCAAGTAAGCTATTTACTGCTCCTTTCTTAAGCATTAGTACCTACTACATTTCACTGTCAGAAAGAACAAACAGGAGTAAAAGCATGATTAACCAGAAACAGTAGAGTATATTAATAAAATTCCAGATTATATTAAACATACTGATTTATGTTTTTAAAAAGTGCTGCAGTATAAATCAGAGGCTCAAATAAAGGCTTGGGGAGAAAGGGGGCTTCTTCTGCTATGAAAATTTCATATGCTAGGCAATAAGCAACACAGACCCAGAGAGACCCTCAGCTAAAAGGCAGAAAAGACCACCAAGGTGTTTTTGGATGCTGTGGTACAGAACAGCAGTTCCTGCTGCTGCAGTGCCTCCCTTGATGAGAGACACCACCTGCATTACCCAGTGGGATCCAGATGTTCCAGTTTGGTCGCCGAGGGTTCTCAGTGTGTCTGTACTTGTCTGGGATTGTATTTAATCCAGGTCTCCTGGAATAATGTGAAGACTTCACGTTCCTGAAGACCTACTTGAGTGATGTTTGATAAAACTATGCTAACCTCCTTACCCAATTAGGAACACTTTGCAGATACGTATTTTTTTGTATGACTAATATTGAAACTACTCTATTTAATTTAAAAGTTTTTCAATTACTTACATTAAACTCTCACAAAATAACTGAACAACAAATATTCAAATATATATTAAAGGTTAAGCTGGCACTATGCATTTTGAACACTTTAATACAACATAGGAAAATACAAAATAGGATAAAAGGGCATCAGGATAAAAAAAAAACATAAAAAAAAATCAATACCAGTTCAAACTGTAATTATCTGTGTGAACCAATTTAAAAGTTAAAGTCACATTTGTGCCTATTCTACACTCAACTGGCTCATTCTTTAAGGAAAACATTCTGGCATACAGGACTGCTAACAAAATGCAACCACAAGGGTGGCTCCTGCAATGCTGAGCCTGGTCCAGCCAAGGAAGGACCAACTGTTCTTGCCCAGCAGCTGCACTGCAGCTTCAGCCGTGCAGGATGCTGAGATACTTGCACAACTCTGCATTCCTCCAGCTTAGGCTCACACTCATAAGAGATAGAAGATTGGATGCTCCAATTCAACAGCTCATATTCTAAGCTCTATTCTAATTTCATATTCTAAGAAATAACAATAATATGACATACAATTTGGAGGCAGTAGAAGAAAGAAACCCAACTTTCCAGGCACTCCATTAATCTTTGCACATACTTAGACTGTACTTCCATATGACAAATTTATTTTATTTTTATTGTCGTGTCAAAAAAATCTGGCTCCTCCTGAAGTATGAAATCTTTAGAACTTCGCTTCCTCTTGGAGTGAAATGCAGCTCCAGGAAATCTGGCTGCTCAAGACTGCCATCCTGACACAGCAGCAAGGATCCAGCAAAGTTTTTCTTTTGGCCAGCAGCCCAATCTTTTCTCCTATGTAGCTCCTTGCTGAAGTTTAAAACCTGCCTTTACTACTATTACATCAAACTCAACAGAAGCAAAGAAGAATTCAGCTACAGCATTAACACTGGAAAACTAAAGGAAACCTGAACTGTAAGTAAAAAAGAGGAAAAGAGAGAAAAGACCAATTTCCCATCAGTCTGCTGGTCCGGAAAACACAGTGGGAGTAGAAATACAAAGGAGGCCCACATAAGCAGCACGAAAGTAAAAGATATTTTCATGGCTGGATGAACTCTGTCTAAGACATTAGAAAACATACACTTGCTAAACATAATTTAAAATGCACATGTGCTAATAAGAAATGTGAATGTACAGACATAGCTGTATATAAAGACCAAAAGCATAGGTCCCTTATCAGAAAGGTGCCTCTCCTTGGTTTCATGCCTTTATAGATGTAAGGGGTGCTGCCATGGGTAGCCAAGAGACAGGGGCTGTTCAAATTCTCCTGGAATCTGAGACACGAACAGCAGCTCTGCAGAGGAGCAGCAGAAGTTTTCCACGTGGTCCCAGCCATGAACCAAATGTACTTGACTGAAGGAGCCACCAGCAAGTCCCCCCTGCTCTTGCACTCATACACTCATCTTTCCTTTTCAGTAGTTCAATAAGCAACTTTTATGACTGCTCTAAAATTTTTTTGTTAAAAACACTGGTACTTACAAGGTTATACAATAATGATGTTGTCATGCCAGTACACTATTTCAAACAAACACAAGGCCATTCTGACCTTATTTAGAGCATGGACATACTCTTGAACTATTTCAAGCTTGTCAAGCATGGCTAGTGTGTTCATATCAGTATCTATATCTGTGCTCTTTTTCCAAAAGCAACAGTTCTGATACATCCTTTCCTTTACATGAAGATGTTCATGCTATCTCAAAATTAGATCTTATACAAAGCTGATCATGTATCAATGTGACATGGAATGAGTACACAAAATCATTTTCTTCAACTGAAACACTTAAGTTTTATACAAGAGTCTTTTGACCCATGACAATGTCTCTTAGGGTGACTGATCAGTAAAAATGATTTCCACTCAGCTGTTGGTACAAGGAGCTTGTAACAGTTGGGCTGTGAGGGTGGCTGCCTCCAGTGGCCACAGACTCCCCACACGAGATGCACAGATACCCTCAACTCAGCCGCCTTACAACACAGGATCACACAATTTCATCTCTTCCACAATGCCCCATTTTAGCTTCATTTTCATGTCAATTACTCAAAAGTCTGCACTTTTTAAAAACAGTCTGATTCAGGCTATTCTCATAAGAAATCACATCAATTATTGTTTCCTCAGCTGGAAATTAAATTAACTTTGAGCCCTGCGGTGCTTCACCATTATGAAAAGCACTGTTAAGACCTCTGGAAAAAAGGCATAAGAAAACAAAAAAAAATGAGAAAAAGAGAGGAAAATAATTATTTCAAAGGAAAAAGTGGAGAAATTAGAACTGCACCGGGAAAACAAAAGAAGAGAAATGCACACATAACAACAGCAGCTGTTATAGCCAAGAATAGGATTTCAGTCTTTCAAATGGGATCCATAGACAGCGTAAAACTGAACACGGTGCCATAAAGCAGCTGCTCAGACTTGCACAGTTAAGAGGAAAGTAATGCTAATGAAAAAGCTCACCTATAATGCCACTGTCCTTGCTCTCCAGGGTGGAGCTGGGGGTGCTGATGGTGCCACAGGGACTGCCCTTGCTGGCTGCAGCTTTGCCAGCACAGCTGTTGAGGGTGGAGCAGGGGCTGTCGGTGCTGGGCGACGTGGTGCTGCTGGTGAGGGTGGAACAGGGACTCACTCCTTGGCTGGGGACTGCACACTGCCAGGGGAGAGCAACAAAAACTCACTGCACAGCAGGCAGGACCTGCTGGGCTGAAAACCAGAGACCTCGAGCTGAGGTAGAATAAGAGCAAAGCAAAGAGCCCATTTTCAAAGTAAAAACTTCAAGAAGTGAAAGCTTTGTCTAAACTGGGAATCTTCAGCTTTCATATTACTCTTAAAAAGTGACTGCTAAATTATAAAGGGAATTTCACAGTTCAGTGAAAAAGCTGTAAGGCAGATTTCTTCTCTATTTAACACTTTACTGGATACCCCTCCCCTCCACTTCTTGTATTTATTCTTTGAGTTGAAAAACCTAGAACTGCCAGATTTTTCACTGTCAGTGTGAAAACCCAAACTGATACACTAAGATTTAGGAGGGCTGGGACTAAAAGTGGAGAGAGTAGGGGGTAGTTACTGTGAAGTTTTAGTTAGGAGATGAGTTTCATGTGGATAGTAGCTGCCTGCTCCTCTCCAATCCCTCTACCCCAAATGACAGAGAAGGACTGTCTGATTGAAGTGAACTTCTCAGGAAGAAACAAACACACCCCTCTCCCCAAGCATGCTCCCAGTTTTAATCAAATGCTGGCTTTCTCTAGTCTTGAAAATCACTGAAAAGAAAAGGCAAAAATTTCCTCCTAAATACTAAAAGCAGAGAGAATTCTAGAAGCTATTCACATTCATATAGTAGATTAGATTTAACCTCCAGAAATGATGAGAAGTCTATTCAGTTCGTGTGTTTTGAAATTGTGAATTGATCTTGACTTCTTGAAAACAAACACTTGTAAAAATTCAAGTCCAATTCTATTACTATATCTCTATTAAAATGGATGGTATTTGGGTAGATACATATAAAGTAACTGCAACTAGCAGATAGAGGAAATAACATTAGTCCTCTCTGAAACAGGATGAACATTAAATATATTCCATTATCCTACCATAACTTCGCTTTTCTCTTCCATGTGAGCAGAAGTTGGGATCCCTTCCCCCAGTAAAAACCCCAATCTTGTCATCAATTCTTGCGCTGCAGGAGAACAGCTTGAGTCTTTGTCAGGCTTTGCTTTGGATTGGGAGGAAAAAAGTTGGAAGGTTAGAGTCTTATATTTGGAAACTGTTAAAAGAGGTATAAAAGAGGTCTGTCCATCAGACTTTCAACTGCTGGTGGGTCTTGAATCCTCTGCATAACAGCACAAATCTAGGGGAGGAAAAACCCACCTGCCAGTCAAAGCAGAAATGTTTAAGTGCAATCAGTTCACCACTGGTCTGATGAGTGACAGAACACAAGGATTCTCCTAAGAGCAGCATTAAGCTCAATGCTATCAAAGCTTAGCAGCAAGCTGAAATTCTATTTCTGTCATACAAAAACGTGAAGAGTAGAGGTTAATAACACAAATGTTTTGTAAGCTCACAGTTAACACTAGAACTAGTCCCATACATTTTTGTTTTGCTTGCTATGCAAAAGATGCGACACCAGTTCTAAATGTCCCAGCTCTTCTGGTGCAAAGATATTTAATTTTCATTTTCTAGCATCCAACAGCTATAACAAGACAATACTCAAAATGAGGCAAGCTGCAACCAGAGCAGCCAAGCACAGCTCTGCCATGGCACACAGTCTTGCTAACGCAATTTGATAAACAAGCACTTCCAGCCATTTTCCTTCTTTGATGCCAGCAGTCTGGCATCACCCACCAACCTGTGACCATCTCCTCTGACAGAAGCATTTACAGGGCATCTATTTATTTATTTATTTATTTCATCCATTATATATATACATATATATACATATATATATATATATATATATATATATATACACACACACATAGGCCTTCTCATCATCAGGTATAAACAGCTAAATTAATACGGAGCATCATCCTACCACTTGGAGAAGCAGCTCCCAGCAGCAGCTCTTATCCCTAGAACGGCCAAGGGGGATGTGGAGGAGCAGCTGCAGGGCCACTGCCCAGCCAGCACTCTGGGGCTGCTGCTGGGAGCCAGCAAGGACACCCCAACAGCTCCAGCACCTCAGCTTCTGCAGATGTGCAACAAACCATTCCCAACTGCTACAGAGCCTCAGCGGGCGAGAGGAGTCGGTGCCCAGACCTAGGGATGAACTTCAGGAGAGGAGACACAAGGCCCCCAGCTGCACCTCCTTCTGCAGCACCTCTGAGAGGAGCTGGGCTACAAAACAACCCAGCTAAAGCCACAAAACCACCCAGCTGAACTGTCCCCTGGCCTTCCCTTCACAGTGCCACTGAGCCACAGCAGCTCAGGACCGTTCTTCCTCTCTGTGAGGATCATGTGGTCTCTAACCATGTCACACACAGCTGACACTCAGTGGTACCTGCAAACAGCATGTTTTTCCCCAAGCTGCAAACTGGAAGAAAAATACAAAATAACAGCTGTAAGTGAACAGCCTAACCATAAGCACCACTTCAACAATGGCCCAATTTTATGAGTGACATAAACCCCAAAGTTTGCAAACATGTGCAGTACCAGTCAACCTTCTGTCTTTATTTCACTCCAGCTCAATGACTACTTGAATGCATGTATTTCTTAATTTTGTGGACAGCTTAAGGTTTTACTATGCAAGACTGAATGCCAAAAGAAGGAAGTCTATTAAAGCAGATAGCAATTTTTTTCTTTTATCTCAGAATTTTCACAAATTGACAGGCCTTCAAATATTTGCCAGGAAAATATATTTTCTCTTAAAAAAAGCAATTGTAAAGATTACAGTTAATCTTTAAGTCACCATCTTGGAAACTACAGTTTGTGAAATCAACACCTTCATTCTTCTCTCAAAATTACAAAAATTATTACTGTTATTACTAGAAAAATTATAATATCTGACAGGTCTGAGTAAACGTTACGCATACTACCAAATTCAGCCAGTAACAGAGACCAAAGCTAAGAGCCCAAGGTGTTTGACCCAGCATGCACTGTTCAATCCTGGAACAGCAGAACCTGGTGCTGGCCTCCAGCAGCCTTGGCCCCAGCACCTGGGAGCACAGCTCTGTGAGAGGAGGAACATCACAGCAGGGTCACCTTCAGACTTGGGGATGAACACTACATGCTCTCCCACCTGGACCTAGAATTTAATGCCAGCACTAGAAGATGGCTGTGAAGAAGGCACAAGAACAACCAGGGTAGATGGTGAAAACAATTTCAAATAGTTCTATTTTTGCTATTAAGCATCTATATTTTAGAAAGAAAATACTGACTTTTTAAACTGTAGTTTCCTTTAAAATTGAAACAAATGAAAAACAAAGGAATTTTCACCTGGAACATCATCAGTTATATCCACTAACCTTAATGAAGTTAGTTAAACTGAAAAATTAATCTAAAAATACATGACATATACTGACATATGTGTCATGACATTCACTGTAGAAGCCACACTGTCACTCACTAGTCAGATTTAACCAACACAAAACTTTCCAAGAAGGCCAATTAGCTCTACGGAGGTGGCTTCCCCCAGCTTTACCAACACAGGAGTAACCTGTTACCGCCCTTGTCAGCAAACATTTACAAAATTTCTAAAACAAAGCACTACAAGGAATGCAAAGCCACACACTTGAGTCAATTTATTATAAAAAACAAGTTCAGAAAAACGCCGGAAGGCCTTAGCTCTATGTAGCAGCCAACGACACCAGGACATGACTTGGCCTGCAGAGCATGAGCACCCCCAGGAATGCTCCAGAGCCAGCTGAAAGCCAGGGCAGGCGACACGGCAAGCAGCTCCTGCATGCAAAGCTGTTCCAGCACAGAATGAACTACTCAGCAAAGCCTGAGAGTGCACTGTGAGTGAGCTCAGCACACACCTCTGCTCTGCCCTGCACACACCTCTGCCCTGCCCTGCACACACCTCTGCCCAGCACACACCTCTGCCCTGCCCTGCACACACCTCTGCCCTGCCCAGCACACACCTCTGCCCTGCCCTGCACACACCTCTGCTCTGATCAGCACACACCTCTGCTCTGCCCAGCACACACCTCTGCTCTGATCAGCACACACCTCTGCTCTGCCCTGCCCTGCACACAGCTCGTGAGTGCACTGTGAGTGGCTCTGGTGCATGGAACAGGTGAGCAGTGACTCACTGAGCAGAGACTCAGCGAGCAAAATCACTGAGCAGACACTCACTCACTCACTCCCCCGAGCAGACACTCACCGTGGCCGCTGGGCTCTCCCGGCTCCGGCCTCCTCTGCAGACCCAGGGCTGCCTCCCCTGGCACCCTGGGGCTCTCCACATACTTGGGCTTCCTGACTGGACCTGCAATGGGAACGAGCTGAGCGGATCTAACTCTTTCCACAGGGACCATAAGGTTCCCATGTCCTGTATCTATGCTCTAAGATGTAAAAAAAGAAGAGAAATGACTTCTTACACACACAGCTGCTATCACAGATCACCGAGCTGCTGCATTTGCACTCTCGTGAGAAACATGCTCCAGGCTTTTCAGAACACGAAGTCTGCTAGAAAACAACCCCAGTGTCTGTGGTGTGTACATGCACAGTGTATGTAACCCCAGGAGCTGGTGTCCCTCCTCTTCTCAGTGCTGATGTGGAACTCAGGAGTACCCCCCAGCTCTGGGCTGTGCCTCCTCCTGCTCTGCACTCCCCACACTAACAGAGCCAAACCCCTCCAGGGAGCACTGAGGGACTGTGGGCCTGGTAACAACTGTCCCACATTGCCCAGATAAAGGGGCTTCCCCCTTCCTCAGTTCGGCTCTTCATCCTTCTTCTTGGTTCAGAGTTCAAGAGCACACCAAAACTCTCTCACACTTTATTTATTAAAACCCCACCCTATATTTAGGCTGTGGCACTTCAGCCACATTAAGCATCCCATCTTTTCTTCTGGCAGCAGCCTCAGATGCTACATTAAGTCTCTGAAAACTACATTGATTCCTTGCTCTTTTTCCTGAGCACTGTAGGACTCATGACTGCTTTAAAAGAAAAGCTGCAAAAATCTCTGTGGCCTTGGGCTCCCAGGGTGACACTGGCACAGGGCTTTGAAGGCCTGGCCACCCCATCACAGGGGAACATACATTTTCTGCCCAGAACCATCTGGCTGGACCCATCTGCTCTTTCAGATTTCCACCTAGAAGTGCAATATAGGAACATGGTGACAACCTAATGTCTTAGCTAAGAAATACTGGTCAGGAAGTGTCAGTCCTACACAAACACATATTGGTATCTCCAGTAGAGATTCTGTAGTGGATTTCACTTTTTACACCGACAGCTCGGCACCAACACCAGAGGGGGCTCTTCCAACGCTACTGTCTAACAAAAATAAGGGGCATTTGCCATGGTGAAAGCAGCTAAAAATACATTCCTTTGAAACAAAATCACATTCTTTAAGGAGACAGTAGTCCACACCTGTCACTTGTAAGCAAAGTATAATCAAACACATCAAAGTTGGACAACAAAATGTACTCATTGTAAAAGAACAAAAAAAAAAGTGTAGCAGTTGTAAAATTAGATCAGCATGGAAAGATCTTCAGGATGTATTTTTAACACTCATGCTTTAATCTGTGGAGGAGACCCTTAGACCCTTTACTGAGTTTTGTTCCTCACAAACTGTAGTGGAAGTGACTCACAGCACTTGCAAACCTGATATACAACATTGCAACAAGTAAGAGAATTCATGGTAATTTTATTTTCATGCACTAATCCAGAACAGTAGACATGAATTAATCCTTGGATGAAAAGGAATCATTTAAATGTGAACTGCATCTACAGAACAGCAGCTCTTTTCCAGAAGTGTAGGATGGCTGAATCAGGTCTGACATCAGGTTCATCTGGGACAGGGATGTCCATCACCCCTGATGTTTTATCAGCAAATGGCAGAGGAATCTCAGCAAGGGCAAACACCCTCCCTGCAATGCTGCCGTGACTGCTCTGAGTGCCTTAGCGTGTCCTGAGGCAGAACTGCCCACCTGCTCCACCTGCTCTTCAAGAGTTCTAGATGGATTTTCCTTGCAGGAACTAAGCCCAGCCTTTCTTTCACAGCCTGCACCATCAGCAGGTGAACACAACACTGCCAGACAGTGCCTGCACTGTCTCCTTTTCACAACTGCCTTTCTTCCAGGCAGACAAACACTGCTGCAGTCTGTTACCATGACTTCTCTTCAGTGCCATTCCACACCCACAGTCATTCCTGCAGTCTGTTCTAGCTCTGTCCTAAATCTAGTGCAGATTTTTAAAGTTGCTATCACCAGAGTTACACCAGTCTCCTCCCAAGGGGGACAAACTACAGATTTACACAATTCCATACCAATACTTTTTTAAAGTCATCTATTGCTTTACTAGCAATTCTTAATGCTTTTTTGACTGCAGAAGAGCTGATTTCTCAGAAGATCACTGTAACTGTGTGTGTGCAGCTCCATCCTTTCACTAAGTCAGCACTAAGAGGATCTGTAGCTGTACTGATCCCAGGGATTGCCTGATGCAGGACCCTGGAGCTGGGACAGCTGAGTGCTTGCAGGAGGAACAGTCCCCAGGGCTCCCAGGGGTAGGGCACAGACCTGCAGCCTGGGATGAAACCAGTTCTCTGACCTAGTCTAGTCTCAAGAATCAGGTGTGAGGATTAATTTGCTTATTAATTAGAAGTTTTAATTGAAGTTTAACTTCAAAACTTACTAAAGTTCTGTTGTACATTTATGCAAAACTCTCCCAGCAGTCACCTCTGGCATTCACTGATGGAAATTCACTGATTTCAAAGGAAACCTTCCTCTGTTAAAGCATTATTGTATCATTAATGTAAGGAAAGCAGCAAACATTTTTTTCAAATGCAGCAGTAGCATCTTTAATTCATATCTTAAACTCCACAATCCATTTTTTTTTAATAACCCTTATAAATCAGTATTTTCATTCTTTCAGTTGAGCCTCCTAAATCAGACTACAATCAACTATTACCCCTTTAAGACAACAAATACTGGTTTAGCTGCACACCTGTAAGATAACCAATCCAAACAATGTTCATTCTAGCTTTGTAGTAGAAGAAACTCAACTGAGAGGACTGAAATTAGAATTTTGTAAAGCAGATAGCTTTATCACTACAACCCAACTTCAGCCTCCTGTGCAGAGACTCCTTTGCAGTCCTTTCTTCTTTCACTCACCACATCCTGAAGGATCTGTAACTTGCTGTCATGCTACTGAAATAGAGAGCTTTGAAATCAGGACATTAGTATACTCTTGTTACTACCCCTGCCCCAGATACCAGACAGCTAATTTATATTAAATCGTCTTCCATTAGCTAGAGTTTGGTGAAAGTCAAAGGAATAGCACAATGTTTCTGTCAGCTCCCTATCACCTGGTTAGGTCTTTGTACAAAATCATGATGCATAAATGCCAATGCATTCCCAGCACTGTAGAATCTTTGGAAATCTTTTCCCTTGGCTGTGGGTCACAGTGGAATGACTTTGCAGCCATTGTGAATATGGCTTTTCAGTCACAACTCGTCCCCTGTTCAGCATTTTCTGTGCTGACAAAGTCCAGCTTTTGACCCTCTGTTCCCAGACCTTATAAACTCCAACCTGTTGAGTGTCTCCAGAGGAACAGGAGCATGGAGAGTTTCACTTGTCCCTCCTGCCCTGACCCGAGTGAACCCAAGTGATGCCAGCGTGCTGGAATGACTTCTATGCACAGAATGCTGATAACAGGAGCCCCATGGAGCCCCATATTTAGCCTGGCTCACACACCAGTGGGTAGGCACCACTGAGGACACAACTGCTGAAAACTAACAACTTTGTCACTTCCACAGCAATTTATCTATTAATACATTTCTGCATGGAGATACAAGTAAAATAAATGAACTGTAAAAGCCACAAACAACACTCATTCTTACACAGTCATTAACACGTGCACAAACAAAGCCTTTTGCAGCAGTCCTCTACCTGATAAACTAACCATAAATAACCAGGTTTAATTATATTCAAACACTTCAATATAAGTATCTGCAATACCAAATAGAATAATTTTTTGCCACATGAAATAATACATTTTATTTAATAACCAATTACTTTTTTAACCTGGAAACATGCACTGGCTCTTGCTCTTGTTGCAAGTTTAATATGATTTTACTATGTTATTTTATGCAACATTTATCAATAACTGAGTTAACATGTTCTGAAGATTCCAGTTGCTCATTGTTTCATCTTACCTGGAGATTTCTTGTTTGCTCTTGCCTGCATCAGATAGGACTGGCGTGGCAGCAGGGGCGAGGACGGCAGTGACATTGAGACTCCTTTGGCCAAGTTTGCTCTGTAAGTGTCCTGGGAGCCTGGCTGCTCGCCACTGGGGAAATCTGCATTGTGGCCAGATGTTGCTGTAACCTGCAAGGCATCCTCTGGGCAGCAGTCACCTGCTAAAAATAGAATTTTGTCATCTATTAGGTGATGTGCCAAAATAAATGGCTTAGAGTTGCATTGAAACATAATTATTTAACACAAGAAAACATTTGCCAGAAACAATTGAGTGTGACTTGCTCTACTGTGCCACCTCCACTGCAGAATCCAGATAACCACTGGGAAAATGTAAACATACAAGTTAGCAACATTTTAATTTAATGTAATAAAGAAAAAAAGAGGGAAAAAAATTTCACTTTTAATACAGTCAGCACTTTTCAGATTTCATTCTTAGGGTTAAAATCAAGTTTCCTATGAAGATAAAAGTAATTTTCAAACTAAAAAGGTGTTTTAGCATCACTGTATTAGCATGAAAGTCAGGACCACCTGAAATGCTGTTTACTGAACTCGTTAAGGGAGGGTTGGGTTACCCCTTACATGTACAAAAATGGATTACTAATAGGTACACACACTCAGAGATGGGCAGTCTAAGATTTGTTTTTCCACTTTCAGTACTTAAGAGACCAAGGATTTTCTTTCTCTGTTCTTTTGAAACTTAAACTTCTACAACAGCCGATTTAAACACAGCTTTAACATTGGCGATATTATTCTTTATTTTTCAATACAGAATATGTGAGTTTACTTCAAAAGGTGTTGAAAAACACAGTAGAATGGTAATGCGGCTAAATATAACTAGAAAATACTGGAATTCCTGTTAACAGCTTTTCACTAGATACATATCCAGGCTGCAATTTGGAATTTGTTAAGTATTCCAGGTGAACTGCTGAGGGGTGGGGCATGCAAAAGGACTGACACATCCACCTGCAATTTCTTAATTTCTATTTTCCCTTTTAAAATGGCACGATCTGAGTAATTCATTGCCTTCTTAGTAGACTTCTGAATTAATTTATCCTTCTCTACTGTATATGAAACATTACAACATGGAAGAGAGCTGGATGGAACTGAACAGCTCTAATCAGTAAGTTTAGAGTATTTGATCATGACAGTAATAGGAAAGATATTTTATAGTTAATATACAGAGACACTACTGCATCTTAGCAATTTTTGTTCCAGCAGTACTCTGGTTTTTCTTTCTCCTGATGCTGTAGAGAGCAGGCTTCCATGACTCATATTCTGAGAGCAGTATGACTGAAAAGGTAAAAATCTAAAATGTGTACCACAGAAATTGCCCTTTTCAATCACTTCATTTCCTAATTGTACAGTTAGACTTCACATATTGCCACTCACATCCCCATGGTGCTCAGACAGAGCAGCTCTTTGGAGCAAAACCTACACCTTGAGAGAATGCAGTTGTACTGGCTTCAGCCTAAGGGTGCTGTACCCTCAGTGATGGTGAATGTGTTTGAACAGAGCTATGTTCTGCTCAAGCAGGAAAACTCCTGTGTTAAGTGTAAAATGGTGATGACACTATGGAACAGCAGACACGTATTAGACAAATATCATTCCAAGAAAGGAGAACAGCACCCTGCTCCTCCAGGCCCCTTCTGAAAAGCTGTTAACTCAAGGTAAGACCAGCCCCACAGCTGGGAGCTCAGGAACCATGCACGCCAGGAATAGCAGGGAACCACCAGAGCATGCACAGCACAGCTCTGGAATGCTGCCCCAGCCACAGGCACACAGCAGCTCTTCCCCAGAACCCCCCGACAGCCCAAGAGCACTTTCTATTTTGTGTAAACTGGACTGATGACCAATCTCCACATTTCATCCAAATAATAGGAAAATTCCCAGAACGTACCTGGCTCTACACATGACAAGACAAACCCAAAATTACCAAGCTTGTGGGATCCACCTGGTAATGGATTATGCTTCCCACACAGCAATTTAACATTAGGGAAACAATACTAGAAAAATGCATGAGAAATACCTGTCGAAATACAATTTGTTACCATGCCCAGATACAAGCAGATACCACACAAATCCCAAAATTACTTGCTACTAACTTAAAGTTTAGTAATTTAAAATATCTTAGCTACCAGAACAGTACTTTACAATTACATGACATTGCCTGGTATCTACTAGAGCATAAAAAAGGCTGTGTCAGTTCGGGAGTGGAAGGAAGATGACCTCTCACGTGTGTTTGTTTTACACTGACAAACTTAAGGGAAGGTCCTGCGAAACCTGACTTTCATTTTTTTAAAACCCCTGAGTTGTACATTTTCCCCTGCCAAGCAGCCTCTGGACAAAAACCTTTCATAAGCATCAGTCAGCACTGGAGTTCTTACTCAGTGGTCAATGTAACCACAGAAACAACTTAGAAGTTTTAAAAACACACAAAAAGCTTGGAGAATGAAAATCAAATCCCAGTTTAGCTGCACCTAAGGATGCAACTGAATGGCATAATCTGATTAATAAACCACTTTTCTTTCCTTTAGATATAAAAAGATACAAGGATGGCTGTCTACAGTAATGATTTTGTTGAGCTTAATATTCTAAATCAGAACTCGAAGATCAAACTAATTGTATTGAATAGGGAGGATAACTAAAATGGAAACCTTCACACCTGTCTATATCAGTATTAAACATATTAAAATGCATCTAATTCTTCATTCAATCTAAGTTGCTTAGAAACCAGAAGAATGCCACCTATGTTATCAAAATATGTGTAAACTGAGTTTACACATGATGCAGATTCAGTGGGAATTCAGATAATTTTTTAACATAAAGGAGTAGGACCACTACCTTTACAACAGTGAGAGCTACAACAATGAACATGCAGCCTTTTGATCCTGGATATTGAGAGCAGCTGCAGAGAAAATTATGTTCCATGGATTCCCTCAACAGGCTCTTCTGGGATGGCCTGTTTGGTCTGTCTCTCCCTTAACCTTTCTACTAAAGTGAAACAAGACTCAACCCACTTAAGAAAAATAACTGATATAAAATCATGCTACAACAGAAGAGATCTTAAATTCTGTAGTTCTGCTTTAGATGTTTTAAAAAGAAAAGAAGTGTGGGATGCTGTTGCTGACCAAGACTCCATGTGAGCCCCACAGAGTGAAGGACACCACCATGTCCAACATTTGGATGTGATTACACACTACCACAAGTTCAGAAGGAAACTACACATGGGAAAAAGAAAACAGTTGAACGAATAAGGGAAGTCCCTTCCAGAACAAGGCATCTCTATGTCTAAGCAGTAAGAAACTGTTTAAGGATTACCAAACCCAATGGGTTTGATATTCTTCCAATAGAACTGACAGGCAAGTGCACACAGAACTCTGTAACATGGCTCAGTGCTTCATTTTTATTGTAAAACACTAAGCACTGCCCTGGAAGGGTTGTGTCTTTCAAAACTGAAATGCTTCCAAGTGTGTGTGTGTGCTTGTGCACACAGCCAGCCCAGCTCGGGAGAGGGCAATTCAGGAGGCCAGGGGAGTGCAGGCTCCCAGTCTGCCCAGTCAGGACAAGGCAACCCAGTCACACCACCAGCCACACCGAGCAGGAGCTGCAGAACCATTCCTGCCAAGTGGAGCCATCCAGAGCCAGCCTCCTGGGACAGGACACAGGCTGCTGCCATGGAAAATGCACGCATGAGGGGAGAGCAACACTTCTTTCTTTTGCTCTCGAGACTCTGGGAAGACCAGAAAAAGACAGAAACTAGCATGGAATGGGAAGAAAACACATTACAGCCTGAGTAAAGGAAGCAGTGAAGTGCACTGAATGAGAAACAACCCAGGCAAAATTAGAATAAATGGTTCAAATGGCCAACCTTTGCCAACTCTGCTTGTACTTGACATTATTTGCTCACTTTCTGGCATTTATTTCTGCACTCTGGATTACTTTATCATTACACAAAACATTAATGCTCTCCTGCAGCTCTTAAAAAAACCAATCAATTTTTAAATAAAACAGTGAAAAATAGAGTTTATTCAGACCACTGAAGTAATTTGCATATGTGTTTCAAGGGCAGGATTTTTTTGAGGGAGGGTGCTTATATGTACATGGGATACATCACTGGAATTAGCTTCTGAAAACATATTCACCACATTAAATACTCAGTGCTCAGAAAAAAGCTTAAGCTCTTAAATAACTGACAAGAGCAGCTGAAAGTGGGCAAAGCAACACAAGATAATCAAAAACAGCTCCATATTTTAAGCATGAAACAATGCTTCTTCTATTGCAAGATATTTTTAGAGTAACAACAAAAAGTCAAACTGAAATTTAAAAGTATTACATTCCAAGTTCTATGTTCCAGACAGTGAATGTGTACTTTATGCCCCACAAATGCCCTTTGCTCTTAAAATTCAAAGCCTAATACCACAGAGCTTTTGGACAGAAAAAGCCAATTGGATTTACATATTTAGATTTTAAAAGGCAAACTTATTTTATTTAATGGCCTTTCAGTTTTCCAGAATGGTACCTGAAAAGCCTTGATGCCCTCAGCTCAGTTCAGAGTGCATTAGTCAGAAATGCTGAGTGAGATGTAATGCAAGACAAGGGAGTTAAAACCTGCATTTAGATGACCACAGCCAGCTGAGAATCAAACCTTTACTGCTACAGGCAAGTAATTCTTAAAACACTCAGTTTTAAAATAAAGATTAAATAGTGGGTCTGGGTCTTAAGAAAAGATTAGGGTTTTCTGCACAGCAACTTCACTTTTCTTTTGAGAGTAGCAATTTAGCTGCCACTAGCAATAAAAACAATAAATAAATAATAAAGCCCCTCCAAAACAAAAAAACAAAACAAAACAACAACAACAACAAAAAAAAACACACACAAAAAAAAAAAACCACAAAAAAAACCCACAAAAAAAAAAAAAAAAAAAAAAAAAAAAAAAAAACAAAAAAAAAAAAACAAAAAAAAAAAAAAACAAAAAAAAAAAAAAAAAAAAAAAAAAAAAAAAAAAAAAAAAAAAAAAAAAAAAAACCAAACCCAAACAAAAAACCTGCAAACCCAGTGACAGTAAATTTCAGCACATTTCTGTTTATCATTCCAAGTGCTGCCCCAGTGCTGCATGTCAGGCTTGCAGCAGGGGCCTGGGAAGGAAAGGGAGAAAGTAAACCAGGGATGGTGGAACCTCATACAAGCGACCACAGCTCATGCCTTTGAAAGCCATTTTACTAATTAAAAAGAATACTACGTATGATCTCAATTTCTTAATTGTATCTGATGATGTGAATAAGAGAGGAAATTCTGAATTTGAAGATTTCAACCAACTTGCTCAGTATACAATATTCCTAAAGGGCAAGGCAGACAAACAAAATAATGACATGCCAATCTTCAATGGAACAAAATGCAGAAATAAAGGCTCCATTCTGTACAAATATTCAAAAGTCTGTACACTTGTATTTCAGTCAAAGATACTTAGAGGAAGATACCTGGATATAAGAGGAAGGAAACTAATGCAAATGCAAAGTAAGTGTCAAAGAGTACTGTAAAAATTCAAGTTTGATCTACCAGATCTGAAGCAAAGAAGACACAAGAAAGATCTATTAATATGGACCTTTTTTGCAGACCAAAAAAAAAAAAGTCTAAACATGGAGGCAATCACTGAAAGTCTGATGTATACAAATCCATAAGTACTTCAATAACTTTTATTTCAGAAATCAAAAACACCCATCTTGTTTCTCCAGATTCTCTGCCTTTAAAGCACTACCTTGCTACATTCTAAACATTATCTTTTTGTTGACATAAAATCTGTCCTTTGTAATTTGACCACTACTATTAGTATCTAAGAAGCCTTGAAGCTGGAAAACCTGAAAGTCCCAACTACTTACCCCACTGAATGTGTACTGACATCAATGAAGTTTCCAGGCATACCATGTACTACATTAGATGTTCAATTTCTGATGGGATTTATTGCAGGAAGAACACTGCAAACTAAGCACAATACTGCCATTATTCGTGTTCCTTCAGGCCTGATATTGGGTCAACAGAACGACAACGCTCATGCTGCTCCAAAGCTATCTGAAATAACTGAGCATGTTCTGCAGAAACTTCATACACAGGATTTTATTTTCTTTTTAAACTAAAACACATTATATGTATTTTATACTGGATGAGCTTTTGCTTAGTAAGTAAAAAGAAAAAGTAGATTCTCAAATGCAGACAAGCTGCTGACTTTGGGACAGTTAAAGAAAACAAATGCAATTACATACTAGAAAGCAGCTGGAAGTACAGAAACCTAACAGGAAATACTAATACAAATTTATCTCTGAAGCATTTTTAAGCATTTAAGAATGAGTAGCTCTGTAGAATTTCTAAACCAATCATAATTAAGAAGTATTTTTTGTTTATATTCTGAAGCTTATTATGTATATTCTTTATACTATCACCTCATCATAGGCACAGACAGGACTTACAAGTAAGCTGGTAGAACCTGAACTTGAATAAGTTTCCTGGCTCTGATTGCTTGAACTGCGTCACTAACACACAAAATTTCTATGCTATATTGAAATAAAAACAGCCAGCTCCTTTCAGCTGAGGCCAGAGGTAGAAGATCTCCTTGTGGTTACAGAGGTCAAGTTAAAAACCTCAAGGAAATAAACTGAACAACAAGTAAACCTTAACTATGAGAACACAGGAGAGAGCAGAAACACAATTCTATGGTTGGTAGAAAGAAACACAGGGCAGAAATAGACAAAGAGCTGAGATTACCTTAAATCTAGAAACTAAAGTGCATTAAGAAAATAAAGCAAAATACAAAGAGCAAGGAAAGAGAACGTGCACCCTCAGCAGAGGTCACTAGGTGAGACAGCTCTGCCAGTCCCACTGCAGAGACACCTCCAAGGAATCTCTAGAGGACTTGGAAACTTTGGAAGAATTTAAAGAGAGAAAATTTATTTTATGACAATAAGATAACAAAGAGGAGAAAGTACCACTTTTTACTTTGTTTCTGAGACTGACTAAAAACCTTAAGAAATAAGGGGAAACTGGGAGTAACTGCTGTGCATTTCCAGCTGTACATTTTACATGAGACATGTAAACACACTGATTACTTTCTGGGACTCAAAAATTAATCCTCCTGTTTACCCTCCTCCTCTTGGTTTCAAACATTCCTCACATAGCTTTCTGTAACTTTAAAGTTACAGGTGCAGACTGTGGGTTTTTCCTCCTAAGATTCTGTCCTTTACCAAGTATGCACATCACTGATGCAAGGAAGGACAAGAGGAAAGAAAAATCAACTTACAGACCGTTATCTCCGTTATCTCTAACTATGTCTGAAGGGCTGTAAATACAGGTTTCTTCATGCTGCAGAAAACCAGAAAAAATCTGGATGCAGAAAAAGTTGTATGTCTGGGTAAAAAAATGGGTTTGTTTGAAATTTTGTTCATTTAGCACATCTATTTACCTAAGTAGGATACCAATTACTTTGTCTTCAATTCCACATTTAGAAATAACTTCCATAATTTTTGCTTGCAAAGGCTGTTCTACACATAACCTGCTGCCTACACAGCTCTTCTCACCTGTGTTCATGTATATTTGCACAAATTGATAATTACACATGTGCATGTTTAAACACGCTTATTTTGCATCATTTAGATTTTTTTCTAATTCTACAACAGCCACCTACCTACCTATCAACACCTCCCAGCCACATCTATATAAACCCATTTTAACAAAACGTTTGTAGAATTTCTACTGAAGCAACTGCAGGGTCTGAGCACAACTATGAATCTCTAATTACTGCTTTTGATGCTGCCTGAGGCATCATTTTACCAAAAGTGACACTCCCACATGACAGTCTTCCACCTGATCAAGGCAGAAGTTATTTCAACAAAGACATTCTACAAATCTTCAGCAGAGCACTTCAGTCTCTCTCTGAAAGCATCAATACTAGCTCTTGCAACCCTCTTTTTCAAGGTAACACGGAATTTAAGAATCTATTAAAACCCACAATCAATATTCCCAGCAGCTATATTTCAAAAATGTTATGCAGAGCTTCATCTCTTAAGCCCTTATGTCCGGGCAAATGAAAAATTCTAATATTAAAATCCATACAAGCTACTGTTAAAAAAAGCACTGATTTCTTTTTGTGCTTTAACCCTTTTACACTTTTTAATATTCCAGCTGTGCCTGCCTTCAATCCATTGCTACTCGCACTAGTTCCACAAGGCCAGCAGCTGTAAAACCCATCAAACAGAGTTAACACACAAACAGGAAGCTCTATTCAGTCAAACAGGAATCATCCCACTCAGATCTGAATTACACAGACTTCCAGGCGTTCCTTTCATGCAGCCCATGGGACAGCTGGGGTTACTTCAGTTCAAGAAGGAGCTGCTGCAGTTTAGCCTAAACCCCTTCCAGTTGGACTCCAAATGGTCACACGTGGTCAAGGCACAGCTGCATCACCCTGGTGTCCCTCCTGTGCTGGCTGGGCTGCCCACTCTGACCACGGAGCTTTTAGGACCTTCCAGCTCCTCAGCATCACCCCTAAACCATGAAAAAAGACCAAGCAGTCTTCCCACCTGTGTTCAGGGTGGCCCTACTGAGGCACCATCTCCTTCCTCCCACATTCGGAAGCTCTGAAAAACCTGGAAACTTTTCCAAAACTTCCTAAGAAGAAATCAGGCCCACGTGCCCCCAGAGCTGAGAGAAGCATCTAAATTTACTACTGCATTCCTGTCTCCAACAGCAGCTGGAAGAATGGCCATGGCTATGTCTTATCTCTCTAGTCAGCTCCCATTGCTGGGGTTCATTTCTGCTGTCTTCAGACAGCAGGAAATTTAAAGCTCTTGTTGCTACTCCATATCCACAGGACAGCAAAGTGGGAAAACTCTACAATCAAAAAAATCCTTTAGTTTCTCCCTGTTTTCACTTTAAAGACCAGGGAGATGAGTGAGCAAAAATAAGCTCTACAAAGACCAATGTTCTTTGCCTGCTTCACATCTTTTCTAAAAGTGGAGAAGAGTCTTACAGCTGAAAGAATTGGAATGGCCTTTGGAACAACAGAGAAAACTGATAAACTGAACATAACTTTACAGGAAGTCCTGGTGTTACACAGAACAGAATAAAATGCACATATCTGTCTTCAAATTTTCACATCATCTTCAAATACAAAAAAAGCGCCAAAATCTGAAATCCAATATATAAATTATTTACTTTATTTTAAAAAGCTGTTCCTGAACTCCTCCTTGCTCTAGCTCTCACCAGCCAGGCATTATTCACCAACTTTTCCCAATACCTGGTTTCCATAACATCTAATCAATACATGAAACTCTAGAGCTCTGCTTAAAAAACAACAAAAAAACCCAAACAAATAAGCAAACTCACCAAACCAAAAATTAAACCAAGAAACTTCCTACACTCTAAAAATCTTCCCTTGCTGCTCAGAAATACAGCAGCATTGCATTTGCAAAAACAGAGAAAAATCTTCTTTTGCACACATGAATACAGACAGATGTCATGAGATCCTAAAATAAAATGCCATGCTTTCTGACCTACAGGAAAAAGGTTTTTCCAAGCTTCAGATTTTAATCAAAGCCTGGTCAAAGCTCCATTCTACACAGCCCAATTTCCCTTTTGAGCCAAAACCAACTTCCATCTAGCATTTTAACAAAAAATGTACCAGTGAAAGCCTCACCACAGGAATTTTTAGCCCACTCTGTTTAAACAACCCCAGCTGGTGACTTCAAGTCAGCAGCACACACAGAATGAATAGGATGCCTTTGGTCTTGCTCTGTGATCACTTCTGTGCAACTCTGATCTAGTGTCAGTGTTTTTTCCAGTCAGCATAGCTCCCATCATTCAGTCATTTAGAAAGGAACTGTGGCACAAACTTACAAGACCACAGAAGTTTCCTGAAGAACAACATATTACCTGCCAGATGAACTCAGAACTGGCTTTTGCAAAAGAACAGTGAAAACACCCTCCCCTTGTAGGGCTCCATGTAATTGTATAGTTCTAAAACTGCAATGCAAGACACATACATAACTTGCTTTCAAAGAAAACAGGACTGTTGTTTTAAAGGTTCCAATAAACAAGGATGTGGCAGCTTTATTATGCTCTGTTCTTTATATATTTAAGAAGTATTCCGATTTATTTGTATTTTACTCTGGGAGTAAGAAATTCATGTTGCCAAAGAGCATAAATTTATTCTTCTGGATAATTTAGGATCAAACTCATCAAAAAATCAGAAATGTTGGTCTACATTAACAATCTGAAGTTAAAAATGTAACTCTGAAAAACAGGTAACTTTCACTCAGGTCCATGACCTTTCCAGGCACTGCAGCAAAGACTTCAGCATGCCTGGCACAGAGCAGGCAGTTCATAGCAGCCACCAACACCTGCACATCCACAGCTACTGCTCCTCCTCAACAAGCATTGCTGGGCCTTCTCTGCCCTTGAAAACGGCAATGGGAGCTCTCAGTTACCCTTCTTCCTGGAAGGTAATGCACAGAAGTAGTGGCCTACTAAATTGATGGTTAATAGTAAAGTAAGGTTTATTTTAAGTAAGATTTGTTGACAATGATGACTTTTACCTTCAAAAAGTCCCTGTACTTAAAGCAAAAACTAGAACATAATAGAAACCTGATAACCAGCTTAATAACTTTTCACCAATTCAATGAATTTTTTTTCAAAAGACATACATAATAAAAATTCTATTGCCCATAATACATAAGCAACGTTGAATTTTTTATAATGTAGTGAATAAGCAGTTTAAAGTGCATTTCTGTAGCTGAGGGGTCAGCAGGCCTGGCCCCAGGCAGCACACAACACACAGCCTGCTCTCAGGATTTCCAGAACAACAACCAGGGCAGCACAGCACACACAGCCTGCTCTCAGGATTTCCAGAACAACAACCATGGCAGCACGGCACACACAGCCTGCTCTCAGGATGTGCAGAACAACAACCAGGGCAGCACGGCACACACAGCCTGCTCTCAGGATTTGCAGAACAACAACCAGGGCAGCACGGCACACACAGCCTGCTCTCAGGATTTGCAGAACAACAACCAGGGCAGCACAGCACACACAGCCTGCTCTCAGGATTTCCAGAACAACCAGGGCAGTACAGCACACACAGCCTGCTCTCAGGATTTCCAGAACAACAACCAGGGCAGTACAGCACACACAGCCTGCTCTCAGGATTTCCAGAACAACCAGGGCAGTACAGCACACACAGCCTGCTCTCAGGATTTCCAGAACAACAACCAGGGCAGTACAGCACACACAGCCTGCTCTCAGGATTTCCAGAACAACCAGGGCAGTACAGCACACACAGCCTGCTCTCAGGATTTCCAGAACAACAACCAGGGCAGTACAGCACACACAGCCTGCTCTCAGGATTTCCAGAACAACCAGGGCAGTACAGCACACACAGCCTGCTCTCAGGATTTCCAGAACAACAACCAGGGCAGTACAGCACACACAGCCTGCTCTCAGGATTTCCAGAACAACCAGGGCAGTACAGCACACACAGCCTGCTCTCAGGATTTCCAGAACAACAACCAGGGCAGTACAGCACACACAGCCTGCTCTCAGGATTTCCAGAACAACCAGGGCAGTACAGCACACACAGCCTGCTCTCAGGATTTCCAGAACAACAACCAGGGCAGTACAGCACACACAGCCTGCTCTCAGGATTTCCAGAACAACCAGGGCAGTACAGCACACACAGCCTGCTCTCAGGATTTCCAGAACAACAACCAGGGCAGTACAGCACACACAGCCTGCTCTCAGGATTTCCAGGACCGCCTGCTCTCACTGGAGCTGCAGGAACAAGTGCCCTGGAGCTGTATTCCACCTGCAGCTCCTGCTCCCCAGGCAGCAGCTGGGCAGGGAGCTGCCCCCGGGACAGGCACGGCTGCACCACAGTGCAGACACTCCTGGGTGTGCAGTGTTCAACTCATCTGGTATAAAACATTACAGTAATATTCATACCTGGGTCTTTTTTGGTCCCTTTGCCACCCTCTCGGCTCTTTTTCAGAACGGCCTTTAACATTTTAAATGCTGCTCCTAGAGAATAACAGACAGAAACAAAAATAAATGCAATGTCCATTCACACAAGTTGAAACAAAAAACAGACGGGATCACTAGAAATAAAACAGTGAGGTAATTAGGAGAAACTTTTTGATAGTCACATTTATTTCTTACAGTGTCACTTGTTTAAGCAAAGTACTGATGCACAAGGAATATTTCAAAACTTGAACTAAGCAACTAAGAGTTTGCTGTCTTCTGGTACAGAAAAATAACGCAGCATTCTCCACATTCCACATCCAATTGCACTTACAGGGCTAAACCTGAGTAAGTTGCTGTAAGACACTCCAGCAAAAATAAACTAAAATCAAGCTCTAACTCCTGACTGGAGTTCAGCCCGACTGGCAGCAATGGGAGCAGCCTGGTGCCAGCTGGGAATGCCAACTGTAGGACTGTACAGGGGGATAATAGCAGGACAGTACCACCCCCATTCTGTCCCCACACACAGCACACAGGGCACCTGAGCAACAAACTCCTCCAGCCCTCAACGCTTCCTGCCTGCCACATGGCACACTTCACAGTTAACCTCAAGTGAGCACCAGCTGCAGATTTCAGAGCATTATGAAGTATAAGGAAAATATATTCGGGCTGATGAACCAGAAAGACAGCTCTTTCACATAAGTAACTTCAGTTGCAGAGCAAGGAAAACAGAATGAAAGGAATTATGAAGAGTACCCATTTCTCAAAAAGCTTCCTGGGAGCATCTGTGAATCATAATTTCATTTGTTTTCTCTATTGAAAAATTCAAAAGGTATCTCATTTTAGAAAACTTGCAGCATGGAATATGCAACAAGAAGGGGGGGAAAAAGTAATCTGGCTATGCTGTCTTATGTAACAGACTGCCACGAACCCCACGTGAAATCAACAGGAAAAGCAAAAGTTTTCCATCCAAAAACTATGGATTCCTCAGAAAGGAATGGATTCTCTTTGATGAAATAAAGCAGAGAAAGAGAAATCAGGGACAGCACAGGAACCGTGCTGAGGGTGGCACTCCCTGGGCACAGGGACAGCACAGGAACTGGGCTGAGGGTGGCACTCCCAGGTGCCACACACGGGCAGGGACAGCACAGGAACCGTGCTGAGGGTGGCACCCCCAGGTGCCACACACGGGCAGGGACAGCACAGGAACTGGGCTGAGGGTGGCACTCCCTGGGCACAGGGACAGCACAGGAACCGTGCTGAGGGTGGCACTCCCTGGGCACAGGGACAGCACAGGAACCGAGCTGAGGGTGGCACTCCCAGGTGCCACACACAGGCACAGGGCACACACAGCACTGACACTGCTGCCCCTGTGTACTGCCAGGCCAACAGGCTCTGCAACACTTTCAGCTGCTTCCCGAAGGATGGAAATTAATCAGCCCTCTCCAATTTCAGCATCAAGAAAATTGAAAAAGCTCACAAATACATCCCTAAAACTGGATCATGTAACTGAAAAATGAAATGCACTAAAAGGAAGCAATTTATGATTACTTACTGGACAAAAAGCAAAATACATTTATCAAAATAAGCATACAGAAACCACCTGCCATGTTAGAAGGCCTGCACTATGCAATGGTAGGAGCTGGAGCTGTTAATGAATTTCAGAATCTAAGGAAGGTATTTTACGTATACAGCTAGAATAGTGGCAGGGGGAAGGAAAAAAAAAAAAAGGAAGACCTGAAAAGTCACATATCATATTCAACTTTCTTATTTTGTAAATACAAGTATGAATTTTCTATTAACCAGAGCAGATAGGCTTGATATAGAACTGAAACTCTACAGTATGTGTCATTCCTATTCTTAGAATATGGATAAATGTTAATGAGAGACCAAATAAAAGGAATCAAGGACAATTCCATCCTAGATTTTCTCTTCTTGGAATGGAGGCCAATTTCCCTACTGTGCAAAGAGTTCTTCAAGGATCTATTCCAACACAGAACAGAACTGGCATGCAAGATGGTTGCTTATTCAGACCACGTTCAGAGCAGATATGAAAAGTGCCTATTACCTGGAAATAAAGTTCACTTCCTTCCTTTTCAGCTTCAGGTAACGCATTTCTTCATACCCATGGTTCACACCTCAGGAACACCAACTAAAGTGAACAGTGATAGTATGCATTTATAATTTCTCATCCCTTGAGCCAGGCACAAGATATTAGATCTTGTTTTGTTTTAAAGATAACTGTAAGAATATGGTATTTTCCAGTAATGCTGGCACACTGTCTTTCTAAGCACACTGCACTTTCTGTCTCCTCACAGCTAAGCTGAAGTAGAATCACTCCCTGACTCAGACTTCAGGAAGCTTTTCAGCTACTGCAAGTGCTTCACTTTGGTAAACAATTCTAGTTTATATTTTCTAAATTCCAACTTTTAAATTCTGCCATGAAACCACTTGTTTGGTGTTTGTTGGGTTTTTAAAGATTTTTAAATTATCATTCCCATTTAAAAATGGGTATTAGATGTGGACTTGTTACCCCAGAGTGCTAATAATAACATCCCAAGAGAACTCTTCTGGTGGTGGAATTGAAGGTGCTGTCAGCTGCTGACAAAGGTGGATTCCCAGCTCACACCAAGAGCATTTCAAACGGGTGCTGTCCTCCCACCAGTTCAACTGTTTGTGTTCACATACAGAAGACATTCCATACAACTGCTTCCGGCTCAGAGCATGAAGGAAAAGAGGAGAAAGTCCCTCAATTCAAGAATTTGTAATGATCAGCTTCTTTATAAAAGCTTTATAAAACACAAGTCTTAGGTCATGGAAAGAGTCAGGAGCACAGGCATACACAACAGATTCTTTCTTAACCTTTCTAAGTTAAGTACTTCATTACCTGAGGAATCCCCTCTGAAAAACAGAGACGGAAAAACCTCTCCACATTTCTCCTCAGCCTGCAAGTCTCTCCTTAAAACTCAGCAAATTCCTTGCGTGGTAACGTTTTCCATGTAAAGCTACCACTGAAGGCACCAACATCAGGAACAGGAGGATTCCCAGCTCTTGTTCCACCTCCCTCACCTTTCAGAAAGGGTTCTTTTCAAAGATAAACCCACAGCAGCTCATCACTACTGCAGAGGTCACATAAACTAACCCCACATGGCAGGTAAGCACCTGAGCTAATGCCCAGAACTCCTGACGTTTACACTCCTTACATTACTTCCCGCAGCTGTGTTCAAGCTTCCATATTTAGATCCTGAAAACCAGTGAGCATTTATTTGCAAAGAAATAAAGGGTAGAACATCTTAGTCTACTGTCTTCACAGAAGTACTTAAGGATTTGCCACCTTTCAATGTGAGATTTATTAAACCCACACTTCAAATAATCTGTATTTTTTTAAGTGTATTTTGAATTTTTGAATCCAAAGATTCAAACATTTGAATCCCAAAATCCCAAGCTTCGAAAGAGAACTTCATTTAGCCAGAACTGCTTTCACTGCCTACAAACACATTTAGAGTGTCATTCTATGTGTCACACAGAAAAGTTCCAACACTTCCCTTTTCTGGCAAATTCAAAGTCCTTTAGCTGAACTGCAGACTTCAAACAAGAGGAATATACAGCAAAAAACAATACTTAAAGGAGCAAGGTATTACTGATACAGCAAATCAAGACAGTAAGTAAAAGAATCCTTTAAAATTACTACATTTCGGCCATCGATAGCTAGCATTTTGTAATAAACAGTCTCATATCCCCAGATATGAGACTACTAATTAATGAATGAACAGACATTTGAAGAGAACAGTGTTTTTACTTTTTTTTAAGATGCAACTTCCAGTGAGATATATTTCTGTTATGATGATTCAAATGCATGAATGAAAACGATACAGCATCCACTGGACAGATCTGTCCTTGACCCTTTGTCCCTACACCCAAGTAGCAAGTGGCATATATATTGTTTCCAATAGGGCATATTTAGCCAGACCCACTAAAGTTAAACAGTTATTATTGAAATATTTTTATACAATACCTAAACAATTACGGTCTTTGCCCTTTGTAGGTGTTTCTCATGCAGAAAGATCAACACAGGTACAAAACAGATACAATACTGACAAGCTGTAGTACATTTGTGTCATTTGCTCCTCACTCAATCATCTAATTATTATTAAACTTACCTATGAGATACTCCACATTTTCTCCCTCTCACCTGACCCAGTGAAAGCTATGCAGCAGTTTAAAAGGAAACTGCAAAAGAACAGCAAGGTTTCCAGTTTGCTGTTCACTTCTGAAGTGGAATTATGCCCTGAAGCACTATTAAAGTACAGTAAGAGGTGAAAGATGAGGAAGCGTGAGAAAAACCTCATTATGTTAGCAGCTAGAATGTGCTTTTGCAGTAGCATTTTCCCCACCAGTCTGGATCTACATTCCATTTCTCAGATGCCACAGATGTAAGTATTCTGCCCTGCAATCACCTAGTTTTCTGCTATGTTACCCTTATACCAAATTGCTGATTATTTTGGCCAGTGTCCCTGAGGGCTGCCAACACAGGGGAAAAGCTGGTCACTTCACTTGACTGATGTCCAAAAATCCTGGGCAGGTGCCAGACACTGCAAAAATGGCTTTTTATCACCATTTCAGAGATTACTGCTCCCCAGCTACTCGTTACTACCCTGAAGCACTGAGGAAGCTGATCTTCACTCAAGCAGATGGAAAGCACTCACAAGCCAGAACTATTCACATCAAAGGTCGTAAGCCCTGTCTGAACCAGCCCCACGGACTCAGCAACCATGCAGATGGAGAATCACAAGTGGAATCACCTGTCTGGCTACACTGGGAAAGAAGAGCAGCAGCTGTCAACACAATCTGAAAATCTTACCTGTTCACAGATTTTCCTCATATGAAAAATATCTAGCCACAGCAGAGGTGTTTTAGACTTTTTGTTCCCATTCTGCTGAGACCCTCCAGAGAAAATGCCAAGACCACAGCCATCTACCTTTTTTCTACAGTTTTCCCTTTCTCCAGTTATGACTTACAAAACGAAATGAACACTAATTAATCCCAAGAAAACCCCAAACCAGGTCAGTATTATGTCCAGAACACAAAAGAGGTGACTTTTTTCATCATCACAGCTACTTTGAAGGTCTTCAACGAATCTAGTATGCCTGAGATTTTTATTTTTTAAAAGAAACATCACACTAATACAGACAGCTATATTTTTTTGAGCAATAATATAAGATGATGCTGATAAAACTCATCATATCTAGTTCCAAATCTCCTATATTCTTCATACTTATCAGGTATTTTCAGGATTCTATTCTCTGCTTTTTCATGCAATTTTCCTCCTGTTTTACTAATAGTTTTCTCCTAACACTACAGATCTCTATTTAAACATAGACCAGAGCATGCACCTGTATTTGGTGTCAATCTTTTCTTCCCCATGTCAGCTACCCTTAGAAATTCTGGGACAGTATGTTTTCTATAAACCCTAATCATAAAATACCTGATCTTGAAATGGCTGGGAATCACAGCCACTCACTTTTTCTAGAAATCAAATACAGAGCTCCATCCAAAATCTGTACACAGACAACATATGACTTACTTCCTGCTCCACAGGCAGAGATTAACATATTTTTTACTAAGTAAACACTTCTGAATCTTTTAATGTGGCTTTTAAAATGTACTACTCTGATGACAAATGGATGTTGATGTTTTCTTCCTTAGGATAACTACTGTTAACTTTAGTTACTAGAGGTGGAATGGTATGTGTGCAACAACAGCTTGAGATTTCCAAAGTGACAGAAAGGAAACATTAGGACTCACTAGGACTTCTTTGATTAGGGCAGAGTCACAGAATGGCTGAGGTTGGAAAGGACCTCTGGAGGTTATCTGGTCCAGCCCCCTGTCAGGGCAAGTCACACAAGAAAATCTTGGAAACTTCTATCAAAAATACAAAGCAAAATTATTTCCTTAAGAGAATGTAACTGTCTAAATGGATCCCTGTGCTGGTTTTGGATTAAACAGTTAATAACAATTAATATAACATGACAGTACCTCCTGCAACCCTCCTCCTCCTAAAAAAAATTTAAAAAAGCAAGTGCTAAGTGACCCTTTAATATAGGAATGAGCAGGAACACAAAGCTCAAACATACTGGACTGTTCAGGACACATTAGCACAATTGCACAACTACACACACTCACAAAAAGAAGAGTATATATATTTGTGGACAAAATAAATTAGCAAACTTTGGAATGAAACACTAACATTTTTGAGGATGCTTAAAGAACAGACATTTAAGTCACATAATCCACAAAGTATGCTGGGTATCTGTATATACTGCCTCTTCAACCTTAGAGCATCTCACAACATATGCCAGCTCCCAGCAGCCTGTAGGAAGGGAACAAACTTGTTTCCATCTCACCTAGGAGGAGCAAAGCCCAGTTTTCTCAAGGTCATACTGGTGGAGCCTTTACAAGATGGGCAGTGGGATCAGCCCTGTGCTCCTGCTGCCTCGTGCCAGATACAATTCATCTTCTCTGTGCTTAGAGGAGATGACATAGCAAAAAAGAAGGATCCCACAGCAGGTACAGAGGAAAGAAAACCACTCACTCCCCTGAATCACAACAAACTGTTAGATTAGCTTGGCTCTTTCCTGAAATCTCACTCATCGGAATAAGGCAAAACACTAATATTACTCTCCCTGCTTTCCACCTCAGATCCTGGGATGGTGCATTTTTCTGTCTCTTGTGAAATGTAAACCTTCCATTTTTGATTACCTGCTTGTGTTATTTTATGGACAGACTCGGGTATTCTTCTGTAGTGTAAACTCTAAGGAAACACTCTAACATCCATGTTCTCCCAACTCCTTTTCCCTTGAAGCATTTTCCATTTCAATGTACAAGGCAATGGCATTGAAAGCCCTCGTTAGAGTATTAATACCAGCATTAATATTAGCATTAATATCAGCTGTGTGCACGTTCCTGACAGGCAGCACCTCCCCAGGGGGATCACACCAGGCCTTCCCCAGCCCCAGCCTGGCATGGCTGGGCTCTCTTCACACACCCACACCAGGGAGATTATTCACATTAACTAGACACACACTCGAGGTGGAATTCCTTGTCAGCCTCTGCAGAGCTCAAGTTAAGGACAAGAACATGGAATACGCAGAACATCCCAGAGTTCACTCAAGAAAAATTAAAGACTTGTCTATACAAGGGGTAAAGTGCTTCACATTTACATCCTCCCCCATCCTGCAATAACTCCCTGGTGTAGACAAGATCCAACACGCTCTTACCAAAAATATGAAATACCTGGCAAGCCCATATTTATTAAAATTTTACAGTTGTCCTGTTGTTTTCAGTAATTAAACAGTCAAACACCACTAAAGCTTCTAACTCAGATGCCAGAAAGCATTCCTTCCACAGGCAAGTGTCCAAAATAAATAAATTTAAATCCTCACAACCAGAATTTGACTACTAGTGGAATTTTTATACTTAAAATAAAAAAGTAAGTATTCATTAAGATCTTAAGTCTGTGTAAATCTTTACAAGTTTGCCAAGACAGTACACACTGGGTCCCCTTAACCTGCTCCTGAGATGCCTACAAGCCCCAGTGTACATCACATGAGTGGAGTTCACTGATACTCGAAGAGATGCAACACCAACAAGAACTCACTCAGCTCAAAATCCTGCCAACAGAAGAAAACCTGCAAAGAAACAAAATTCAGTTTTTCTCCTGGGGAAGGCTGAGAATTGAAGAAAGGAGGCTCAAGCAAGGCTCATTGAAAAGAAAAGCACATGTTTTTTCTATTAGCCAAGATGATGGAAACAGGTAGAAAACAAACTTATTTCTGCCAGATTGAGGGGCAGTGTGAGATTCCTCAGATGCCAGAGGGACACACAAAAGGAGCTTCTGGAGAAGCCCAGATCCTCAGTGAGACCCAAGGCAGTTCTGGGGGCACACACTGCACACAGGGTACAAGAGCCTCACGGACCCTTCTGCACGGGCACGAGGGGAGCAGAAAGAGAAAAAAGTCCTCTCTGACAAACCAGTCAGCATATTCCTCTGGTGCAGACTTTTACAAAGCTTTGAACTTCAGCAGGACAAAATAATTCAATGTCACTTTTGTTCTCCTTCCCTTATTTTCTTTTAAGGACAAAGTGCAATGTTTTTGGTGAGGGAAAAAAAACTCACATTATTAATTAGGTCTTTTTTTCCCCTCAGACTTTCAAACTATGCCCAGCACCTCAATGAGTGTAAAATACTTTATAAGCTGCTGCCATCAATGACTGGGTGACTTATTGCAAACTCACAGAAAATATCTGGTGACATACCACAGTAGCACAAAGAATGGCTTAGACAGAGAGTAAATAAACAAAAACATACACACCAGCTCTGTATTTTGAGAGTTCTGAACTACCAGCACCACTGAATTCTGAAACTGCACTACAGATTAGTATATGATGTTAGAAGGCACAATGTTCCTATACGCCATTCTACCTTTGCCAAGTACAATTTATGCGAAAACAAAGCCAAGTTTTCCCTTTATGTCTTGTCACATTGTCTTCTAGCTTTTCAAAGTAATTCTTGCATGAACACAAACATTCTGTATCAGTAGTTGGCAAGTGCTGAAAATTTTACCTTACCGTGCCTACACTTTGTGGTAGCAATATTCCTCTTCAAATGTTCAATTGAAGGAAAATTTTGTAGAAAAATCCAGGAGCTCAGTCCTTACTAACACAAAAAAAATCCTTTGGCAACGTCAGTGGTATTTAGCCCAGTGTAAAACAGACCTTGAAGCATATTAACTATTATTATTAACATATTATTATAAATAATCAACTGAATTCAAAGACATTTCTGGTGCAAAACACTAAACCAATCTCCCTCGAAAACTCACACTAAGAAGAGCTTGTGTTTTGTCATTCTTGTTCAAAAGCAACAACAAAAAAGCCCAAACAACAAAAAACCCCACACAACACAGAAAAAAAATCAAACCCAACCCACACATTAAAGTCTCTACCAACTTCCACCTCATTTAAATTTCAAAAAGCGAAGGTCATATTGTGCTTCTACTTACTCTTACTTGGATCAAATACTTAATTGTTAAAGTATGGTCAGAAATATAGATCCTAAGGAAGGGACATCTGCTAAGACATAGATTAGTTTAATTGTAAACAAGTGAAAAGAGAAAAGCACAGTCTTTAGACTACACAAATTCTAGTGTTTTTCCAGATAAAACAAAGCTGAAGCAGATAAAATCTGAACTGTCTTTTCAGCAATTAAACACCTCTGCTGTTTTAAGAGTGATAGCTTTGGATTTAACTTAAAACTACCAGCTTTTGACAAGTTAAGACATATTTAATACTTAATGTAGCAAAGTTCAACCAGAACCTAAGACAACATTTAAAGATGTAAAACCATCGTGACCTACCCAAAGGTCCCCAGGCCCGACTCCTTCGTGGAGCTGTAGAGTTCACATTTACACACAAACACACACATCAAAAACCTCCTGTCAGGGCGTTTCCTGTGTGCTAACAAGTTCCAGCTTCTCTCCTGCTGGAGCTAAATTTAACCAAGACTAAGATCGAGTCTTAAAAAAAAGAAAGCCAAAAACCCCCAAACAATAAACCAAAACAACCCCAATAACAGAAATAACACAAAAAACCAACCCACACCATATACACAACTTCAGTGTAAGTGCAGCAAACATTTTACAGAACCCTTCGGTCTTAGAGCAGTAAATTATCAAATATATTAAATATGCAGCAAAAAAGCAGCAGCCCCTCACCCTCTCACACTACACACTTCAGAAAATGCACTTTAAGGGCTTGGAGGCACAGGTGATAGCAGCTCCCACTGCTCAGGTGTACGTGACAGTATGTGACACAGGGCAGGCAGAGCTTCCAGCACAGCCAAGGGTGCTGGCCGTGGCAATGAGAGCACTCGCCAGCCTGCAGCAAGCCAAAGGAGCTCCTTACAGAGTCTGCAGGCTTTGCTGCACACATGCTGCTTCCCGAATATTTAATTACAGACCTGTCTGAGCTACACTGGTGCCCATGCAGGCAGAAGGGTAAGGAACAACTCTGGGACAAGGAGCTTCAGCACTGAGGCTCCGGCCTACAGCCACGGGCTCCCTTGGCCACATTCCCCACTGCCCCGTGTCCCCTCCCACGGCCCCACTGCCCCGTGTCCCCTCCCACGGCCCCACTGCCCCGTGTCCC
>VZTT01034424.1:11277-29667 GCA_013400855.1 Buphagus erythrorhynchus | reverse complement strand
AGCCCGGGCTGCTCCGGGCTCCTCCGGGCTGGGCAGGCGCGTCGGCGGGATGAGCTCACGGGAGGGGCGGCGGCAGTGCCCGCCCCCCGCGGGCCGGGCTGGGCGGAGCGGGGCCGGGCTGGAACGCTGCGTGAGGCAGGGCAGGGCAGTGCCCGCTCGGCCAGGTCGCTGTTCGGCGGGCCGAGCTGCCGCTCCGCAAGCACCGACCGCAGAGCCCGCAGAGGTGTGCCCGGCCCTAGCCCCGGCCCGTGTGCTGCTCGGAGCGCCCCGCCATCCGTGCACTCTGCCTGGCTGAGCTCTGCTCCTGAGAGCCCACAGGCACAGCTCGGGGCTGGGGGCTCCTGCCGCGAGCCCCGCACCAGAGGCCATCCACTTCCACCAAAGGAGTCTTCCATCAGGAACATGAAAGTAATTGCATCGGAGCTTATAAAACCTGCACATGACAAAAGATGATTGGAATATAAATAATATAAATACTATAAATAATAACGACAGATCTGGAACAGATTGCCCAGAGAGGTTGTGGAGTCTCCCTCCACAGGTGGTTGCATTCAAGAACCGTCTGGACACAACCCTGTGCCATGTGCTCTGGGATGACCCTGCTTGAGCAGGGAGGCTGGACCAGATAGCCTGCTGTGGGGCTTTCAAACTGACCATTCTGTGATTCTTGGAAGATCTCAGACTGATCCAAGTGACTTTCTGAACTGGTTCACGCAAGGCATTTCAGACAGCCAGTTTAGAAATTCCAGGTGTAAGAACAAGGAATGTGGCTCTGCCCACATCACAGAAGAAGACAAACTGCATCCTGGAAAGCAGCAGCACCTTTGAAAAAGGGTTTGGGGCTGCCATGGCAAAGCCACACGACATCAATGCTGCTGCTCCCAAAGAAGCCGGTGTGTTCTTTACCTGTACAAACAAGGGATCAGCAAGCACGTGTAGAGGTGGCATTACTTCTGAATACAGCAGTGAACACTATTCCCAGTCTATCTGTCCATATTTTCCAAGATACTGAAGAATGAGAGACTGCAGAAGAAATCCACAAAACTGATATGAAGGCTGAAGATGATGCCAGGCAGCAAGAATGTTAAAATATATAGCTCCTCAAAAAGACAGCTCAGATGGCAGCTTATGAGGAAAAGCCGAGGTACTGGTAATTTTATTCTGGGGTACCCATGATAACCCCAATGAGCTGTACCAAAGTAGCTACAAAGAGCATTATCTCTGGCTGGGAATGTCACATGTAGATAGATAACTCTTACATCAACGGTTAGCACTGAAGTGCCAGGTGGTTTTAAGTATTAACTATGTTAAGTATGACATAGATTTAGCAGTGGTGATCTGCATGCCATTATTATGAGCACATCAATCAAAAATGTCAGCAGAAACACTCAGCTGACATGTTTTTCTCTCCCAACCTGAAGCTGCTTGCTTTTTCCACCCCAAGTGCCCAATACTGCAGTTATTCCCTGCATAGAGGCCAAAGTGCTTAGCCTTGCTACACACAACCTCTACAATTTCACATAATTAAACACAAAAATGAATCCTCCTCACACCAAAAAACGAAAATGTAGGGACAATCCAAAATACATTTATAAATGGATAAATAAGGATTTGCTCTTTTCTGTGCAAACTCTAATTTTCATATATAATTCATCATGACAAACTAAATCTGAATTTAACCACAAAATTACAGTGCCACGGTATTGTAGAACATTTTCTACACTATGCGAGCGTTTCACAAAATGTCTTCCAATATGTCTGTAAGGGGCACAAGACAATCCATGTATGCGTTCAGAAAGAAGTGCCAGGCTGATACACAAGCAGCACATTCTATGCAGAACACTGGCCATAACTGCCTTGTTGTGTGTCAGAAGGGCAGAGGAACCCTCAGGGTGACAAGAGCACAGCAATTAGTGACATTACTCTCCTTTCACCGGCACCTCAGCAGCTTGGTAGCTGAAGATTGGTTCCAATAGAAGGGGAAGATGCTGTGTGCACCTCAGCCAGCAGCACACAGTGTCTTTTTCTCCAGTGGAGAATCCTCTTAATCACGTTCTCTTCCCTACATTTTGCCAGTGTGATAAAATAAAGAAATAAAGGAATTTTCCTTCTCAGAGGAAATGTCAGAATTTGGGCAGCATTTTATGATTTTTGTCTTTATCTCTGAAATCTGAGACAAGAAACTGAGCTATGACTCCACTGTTGTGAGATCTATTCCTCAGCAGGTCCAGTGCTCACACTCTCTTCCTCTAGATAAGAACCCAAAAGTTTTGAAATTGTATTTACAGTCAGATGGATTTAGGTCCTGCTGCTTCACAGGAAAGCTCACAATCTATTCTAATGGTTCCCTATTTGTCTCAGTAGAGCAGTGCTTTTGATATCAGGAACGTAAAGATTTTTGCTCTCATCAGTAGCCTCCTTTTGGGAAGAATTTAGTTCACAGCTGTTCTTCTACTTTAACTGTTCTGCCCTCTGCTCCTTCCACTCGTTTGTTCAGATGATCTATCCATTTCTAGGCACTGAAATTCTTCAGCTCTTTCTTCTTTCTTCTCACAAAGGTTACAGCTCTCCTTGGTCTCACACTTATCACGCAAGCTTCTAGTAGCTTTTTTATTTTAGGAAAACAGGAATCAGACCACACTGAAATATAATGGCAGCAGTGTTTGTTGAATTAACATACATGCTGGGGGCTAGAGAAATTAGAAATCAGCCTTTCTCCCTTTTTCAGCTCAGCTTCAGTATTGTTTATGTTAGTTCAGGCTTCTCATCTTAACCTACTATTCCAATTGTTGGTTTTGGAGGGTGCCTTCAAGGAAGGTAATTCATAAATTTTAGAGGTTTCCATTCAATGTAGATGCTTTTATCCCACCAGATTCATTCTCATGCAACATAATATCAATTACATCCTCAAAATTACTGATTCATTCTCATGCAACATAATATCAAATAAATATTTTAAAAATCCTCAATTTACTGATTTTAAGGTAATAGATTGTCATGATTTTAACCACCTGGAGATGAAACACCATGCAGCGGCTCCCTCAACCCCCTTTCTTCACACCCACCCCAGTGGAATGCAGAGGAGAATCAAAGTAAAACTTGAATGTTAAGATAATAGCAGTTTAACAATTGAAAATAAAGTAAAATACACTAATAATGATAAATAATAAAAAGGGAAAAAAGAAGTGACTCACAATGGAATTGCTCACCATTGGGTGAATGATGCCAGACCTCCCCTTCCCAAACCTATATAGGCCCTTCTGGCTACCTCCTCCAGTTTCTAGACTGGGAGTGAAATTCTGTGGTATGGAATATCCCTTTGGCCAGCTCCGTCACCTGGCCCAGTTCCCTTTGTGAACCTCCTCACTGGCAGAGCATGAGACAAGAAAAAAAAAAAGTCCTATTCATGAGCTGTAAGCTTATTAGAACAGTATATGCACTCGAACCAGCAGAAGCATGCAGTGTAACCACTTCAGCCAGCCAAATTCCTGAATTCCTTACAGCCCAGGTCTGCAAAATGTTAGGACATTCTGCCACCTCCTTGTCACCCCCTTTATTGTCTTTTTAATTCATTACAATTCAAGCCACATAAACCACTTTTAGAACCAGCAGCTAGAACTTTTGACATAATTGGAGGGTTCTTTGTGACATATTTACAAGAACTGTCTACAGACACCTCAACAAATTTTACTGGAGAAGAGTTCAAATGCACACACACCGGGAACGAGCAACACGCCTGTCACCTTTGGCTGGCACCTGTGAACAGCTTCAGCAAAATCTGTCTAAATTTGTCTTTTTGACTTGTTCTACTTTTTAAGGCTGAGATCCACAGAACAAACCAAATTAAAAGTTTTCAATTTCAGCTATTTTTTTTAATAGATAACCTTACTTTTCATTATTTAATATTTCTTGATCATAACATATAAAGAACAACTATTTCAGGCTTATGTAGCTTAAAGATAGCTCAGTTTGCTCCAGCTCTTTAACTTTGAAAAAACATGGTGAATGTGAAAAATTTAAACTAGAAGGAATTTAAGAAACTTATGATCAATGAAAGTAGAAGGTTGGATTTAAATTTTAATGTTAATTTTCATTTTAGTGACTGTTCTATTTCAGTATATGGTAAATGCATGTTTTGCAACTAAAATGATACCTATTATATAAAATATTTTTTATCATAACTTAAGAAAAGTCTTAATCATTCCTTTACATAACTATAACTTCTGAATTGGTCTCCAGAAGTGAGGCCCAAATATAAAAGAAATACACTGTGTATAGAGTCAGGTTCAGAAACTTCATCCCTTGATACATAACTGCTGACTGTGGGATGCTATATCCAAGTTTCTAATGTTGCCTGGCTCATGAAGCAATGAATTTGTTCTGAAGTGACCACATTCAGAAACATACTATGTAAGCACCTACAAACTGAGAAAATCATACTGAATGTACCCAATACCAATACAGTCTGCACTCTCTCCTGTTCCTTGTGCTGCCTCACCTGTACCTGACTACAGCTGGGAACCCAGAGACTGGAGGAAGGGTAGGGAGTCTGATACCACTTTTTGTTATCATGGAATTATGCCCTTTGTATCTTCACAGCTTCTAGGTAGTCATGTTCCCCATGAAATACCAAATGATGTTTTCATAAACTTATCTATTCTTTGAAACTTTTCCAGCAGATTAAAATATACCTCCTTGGCAGAAAACAGCTGTATTTCTGAGGCCAGCTCAGCTGGCAGAGCTGGAACAAGCTGTAGGCATACAGCAGCCTCTTGTGGCAAATCCAGTACACATGTAATAATTAATAATCTTTGAAACTGCATAAGCTACTCTTGAGTTATAAACCTCTATAAGATTGCTTTAACAAACAACTGGTGAGTTGGAGAGTCCCTGTTAGCTAGACACTCAGCAATACTCAGACTTCAGAGCTGTAATAGTCCTTCTCTTCAATCCAGAATGAATTAAAACATTGGTAGCCCATTATAAATGAAGTGTCAGCCTGAAATTTCTGCAAATAAGATAATCTAGAAGTTTTTCATTAAAATTGAGCAAGAGTGACATAACAGCCAGGAGTAGAAACTGTGGCCATGTATGACAAGAACAATAAACATACAATAGAAGTGCACATTCCTCCAGCCACTTGAGCAGCTGCAAATACCTGTCCTGCACAGGCTGAGGAGGAAAGGGCAGCAAGGAGGTGCAAGGAGGGAAGAGGAGGAATGACAACATTGTGGAAACAATGCGGAAACAAGGGTCCTCAACAACAGCAAGGTTTTCTAAACCAAGAGGTGCCTTCCTGGGAACATAGTGTGGGAATTGCACACAACAGGAACAATACGAGTGTGGCAGATGACACTGATTAGACCACTGATTTTTTTTTTTTTTTACATTGTAGGAATATAGTCTTCTATGCTGGAATTAAAGGTGAACTGAGGAAATTATTTGCCTTATGTAGACACCACTTACCAGGACTTTTGGGGCTTATATGCCAGGCAGTGGTTACTGTGCTTGAAATGATTTGCAGATTTATGCATACCACTTAGAGAGAAACAGGCTGAACAAGTACATCCTGGGACACACAAAGGCTTTAAACAACACCTAATATTTGTTTATTAAAATTAAGTCTTGTGCTATAGTTCTGTTTTATTGCAACTTCTCAGTCTAGCCATGTGTAATTTCTTTGCCATTTCATCTGCTGCAGTTTCCCACAAGAGTCAAGAATCCCATGATCTCAGTTCAGGCCTTGGTCTGTGCACTGAACAGCACATACTGTAGCTCCTGCTAGACCAGTGACAGTCCCAAATTCCCAACAGCTCTGTCCAGCACCACCCAACCTAGGAGTGCCAAGTGTCTAAGGACAGAGACTCTTTCTTGCCCCAGAGGAAACTCCTCCCTGCAGAGAAGTCCAACAGAACGTGTGCCTCAGGCCATCAAACAGCATGTGACATTACCAAGCTGACAAGGACATTGAACCAACAACGTGGACTGAAATCTCTTTTCACAGCTTTCATTGTCCCTTGGCTTCCCATCTCTGTAAGGTGTTTTAAGGGCTACAGCTAATAACAACTGCATATTGTGTCCTCCAACATGGTGAATGAAGATCAGCAGCAGAAATACTTTCCTGAAATCATGTCCTTCTCACTGAGTGCCTGCATTGTTTGAAATAGTGCATGAAAAGCCTGAAAAGAATCTTCTTGCAGGGGTTTGATTTTTCTAGCAAACCTATTGTATTTGTTCTTTATGTGCTGACTTTGGTGGCAATTCATATTTAAATAATGAAAGCTAAGTATTAAGGCTTGAACTAAATGAAACAAACTCCCTGTAATGGAAGGCACAACAGCCTCATCACAGTATCATCAATGATGGTGGAAACACAAACTGGACACCACCTGACGGAGCAGGACATGGAACAGAACACTGGCCAGGATTTCCTGCTCTGCAAGATTCATCTTATAGCAGAAAAGGAGATTACACCTTCTCTACATTTAGCAAACCCATGAAACAGAGTTTTTCAAAACTAGACCTCCTAAGTTCTTGTCTGGACCTGTTTTTACATGTGGAAGTTTTACCCAGGTAGTACCTGGAAGATCCTTTCCATCTCAGCCTGCACATCCCCCTCCCTGAATGTACTGCTTTAAACAGTTGAATAACATTCAGCTTCATACAAAGTGATGTACACAAAGGCCTGCAGAATCAGACCCTACAACTTTTCACTAGTTACTGATTTTTTTCAGAAACAAAAAGCATGAAGATTAGAATTCTAAAGATTTTATGAATATTCTTTGCAGAGGAAGCACGTATTGGCCATTGATACATTAGAGTGCACTGTGCTATTTTTGGCTTTGAGAACATGGATAGTCATTTGACATATGGACAGCTTTGACTCAAGTCCTGTTTGTTCACTGACATTCATATCAATATTCACTGCTGTAGAGCCAGCCTGGGGAATAGAAGTGTGCTATAAAAGACACAAAGCAGACTGTTTTCCAACTCCCATACCTACAACTTCAACATCCATAAAGTTGCTGTTGTCCAGGATAACACTGATAGTATTTCACAAGTAGCTATCAGTCAGTTACGGAACCAGAGATAAAAAACAGTTGTCTTCAAAGGAGAAGCAGTATTTTAATCTTTTCTATTTATTCAAGGTGTAACCAAATTATTTCTTGCATATGCTACTAATTACCACCTCCTGTGATCATAATTTAATCTTTAATCAACACAGGGTATTTACATTTGATGGATGGATGAAAAGACGCAGACATTAGTGTTAAATGGCAAAACTAACTCCGGGTAACCTTCCCAGGACCCCTTGTTTTTAGAGAGAGTGTCTCATATGTTTGCAATAGCTTTCCACTGTAGTCATGTGGAAAGCACACTTTAAAAAGAATCCTGATTGACAATATAACCATTTTTGAGTATCATCTTTCATATGAAGCATAAATTCAAGTATGCAATTTTAGTGTACAATTTCGCTACTCTGGTTATGCATGGAGCTGAAGCATATTTATAACATGGGTAGGGTTGGGATAGATATAGTTGGGTTGCTCTCTTGAAAGGAACAACCCAAGGAAAAGTTCTGATAGGCTGCAGAATGATCAATGGCTCTACACATGGGAAAGCCATTCAGATTTCAATGTTTCATAGTACAACAGAATCAAGCACAAAAGACTCAAAATCTTGTGCCACCAAAGGATGGGATTGTTGGTACAATGTTACCCTGGTTAAACCTGGTTTTGTTATATGCCTTTGCCATCACCATAATGTGGGACTAACATTTAAAGTCAAGGTAGATATTACTGAAACCAAAACAACATCTGCCCCAGTCAAAGAGGATGAGAAAATTCAATCCCCACAAATTTTTGAAATTAGACCATGTGTTAAAAAATGAAGATCAGCAACAAATGTTGTTTAATCCACCTTGGTTTCTTAAACAAATAGAACTAGTAATGCAGATTAATATTCCTACACTTAAATCAATGTGGTCACCATTCTTAAGTGCTTCCCATGCAAGACAGTCAGCTTGGCTACATGGGCAAACCCCCACTTCTCCAAAAGGAACAAGAAGAGATGTGACTGGAACTACAGAGACTTGGGAGTTTTAAATTGTGCAGATACTGAAGTACTTATAAATAACCTGAGCACAACCACACGTGATTTAAGCAAATTGCAACACCCTCTGTGGTCTTCTCTACCAGCATCAGAAACTAATCAATGGCTCTTACCTGACACATTGCCTCAGTGGGAAAGAAGCAATGAGTGAGCTCACAGCTGATCCCAGAGGCACTTGGGGCAACCCAAGGTGAAGGTTCTTTGCCTCTTAGCTATGTCTGAGCTCAGTTTTGGATACAATCAACAGCAGCAGTTATTTGAAGAGAAGGTGAAGGAGGCACCTTCACCCACTGAACTTCAAAAAGTAATTTGGAATAATGACTGAATTTGCAAAGGAATTTCAGCCTTGGTGGCATTTAGCCAGATTTACCTGTAATATCAATAGCACAGTCCTGGTACTAATCCATATAGGATGCCTCAGTGCCCATCCCTCAGTCACTGCACTAGACCTGAATCACAACTGAACCCTATCCTGGAGCATAGGACATGGGCCCATGGGGAATGGCAAACCATCAGTGTTAGCACATGCACTATATGGGAACAGGGACTCACTTGTGCACTGTCACCAAAGCCCTGACATTTGTCTGGATCCAGAATAGTGTTTCTCATTTTGAAATCCATCCTGATGAAGCTCATGAACCTGTACTTTCATATACTGGAAAACAATGTGCTTATATGAGAACACTTTGTGGCTTCATATTTGTAGATAACCTTATTATAGATACAGGTAATTACTTTAATGTTTGTGTTCATAATTTCACCAAAATCAATGGCTGGGATTTCAGTTATTCAGCTCCTGTCACATTATATCAGCTATTGCAGGATAATTATATGCTGATTCAAGATCTGCTGCCCACCCCTGCTGGGATGAATCTTGCTTTAGTAAGAAAATTATTATAGCATGATGATCTGCAACAACTGCTGAAACAAGCTCAGAAGAATGGATAAAATAGTTTGATTATGGTCCATCATGGTGTGGAAAGCACACAAGGGCTGGCACAAGTGAAGTGAGACAGAGCACGTGGATGGTGGGACACTTTTCAGGTGATCATTTAATACCACTACAGGGAGTTTAAATGAGATGGTTTACCTTGTTGTTCTCCTAATGCTAACCCTATTATGTTTTGTGTTAATTGTAGCACTATGTATTTGCATTTGGGAAATCGTGAAGCGATTGACTTACCTGTCAGCCCTGTGATTCCTTTCAGGAAAATACATGCTGGCTCCAAAGTGAGACTTATGGTATGTATAAGAAGAATCGTAAGTATGGAAGTGGGGAATGGATGAATAACAGGAGCAAAGTTCCAAATAATAAGACAGAGAACAAAGCAGTTAAGCAATGGGAGCAACAGCCACAGGAATGTAGAAAACAAAATGCATGTCCTAGGTCCTTGAAGGGGAGGGAATAGAAAGATCACACCCTTCTTATTCAGGACCTGATATGATGGGCCAACAAAGCCCCAGGTCTGACTGTTTCTGTGGTGAGAACTTGCCCTTGCCATGAACTTTCCTCATGATACAATTATAATAGTAAAAGCCACATTCTTAGCTCAGCCCCCTCTGCCCACCAAGAGCCCACTCCTCACTGAGCACGTACCATGACTTCTTGGGGCACTATACCTTGAGACTGAAACAGAGAGGAGAAGCTAATGGCAACTTAACCATGAGGTGAAGTAAGAGCTGCTTAGCCTGAGGCTGTAACCTATAGGTGTGCCTGCCTTGGTCTGTGTCCGTGCTACCTCTGACAATTCACCACCCAGCACCCCTTTCTGCACACAACTGTAAATAAATCAAAAACCTCCACTCTCCATGGGCATCAATTTCTTGCCCACCAAAAGGGTGAAAGAACCAGTTTTGGGACAATACTCTTCTGCAATCACAACCTTAAAAAAATAAATATAGTCACAGCAGAATTAAATTCTGAGTCAGTGGAGCTCCACAACCCACTCCCAACAGCAAGACAGTATTATTCTCTGGCACTCTCTATTGTCCCTGCTGTCACTGCAAGCAGGTCATGGCTCAAGGACATTGCCTGGACTGGGATTTACACTTGTTCCTCCCCATCTTTAAGCTTGACCCTTCATGACCCTACTACTACCAGTCAGTGCTAAGTCTCATAGCCCATTCTACCAACTCTAACTCCAATCTCCAGTCACAGCATTCTCTGCACCTTGGCTCCTCCCTGCTACCTGCCCTCCTATCCCAAGGGTTCAGCTCCAAGTCAGGTACTTCCTTCATTTATCCACCTCAGCCGCAAATAGGTTCAGACTGTTTCCACTCAGTTCTTCCTGCTTGCTGGATCCCTGCAGAGGAACTGGGTTTTCTTACAGAAAGAAATGCAAGCAAAAAATATTTCTTTCATTGCACGGAAATCCTTCCCAGGACTTTGTGAATTTCTTATCATGCAGTAAGCCTCGGGAATGCATTCAGGCTCAATTGAAAGAAGCCCCACGTCTTCCAGTCATGACCTGCATTCTTAGAATCAAGTTCACATCAGCTTTGCTATCATTAAACTAAAAAAAACCCACAACAACAGGGCTGACAGTTCCCATTCCTTCACTCAAAACTCACACAGTAAGTGAATCTTAGACTTTTTGGCATTGAGTAATTACTACATACCAGTAACACCAGGTTACAGAGAAGCCATGATATTGTAATAAATCCTGAGTACATTTAGTAACTCTTCTTATATTTTATTGTCAGTAACAAACACAGCAAGATACAAGGCACACAGCTTTTGAGCATTTCACCACAGTGTGCTAAGTGAAACTTTTAAGTAAACATAAGTATTCTAATGATTATCTTAACATTTCCGTGGCTGTTGAATAATGTAAATTCTTTTAGGCAGTATGAACTTCTCCAAGGTAGGCTGTGGCTTTTGGTGAGCCACTTGCAATGTTGCTGCATGGATTTTGTGGCTCATCTGTAACATTAAAGGGGGGAGAAAAAAAAGTTGTGATAGAATACAGATTTTTCAGCTATTCTCTTTCTAATTTCATCCTATAAAAGTAGTTTAAAAGGAGCAGTATAACCTAAACCCACAAAAAGTTCAAGTGATCAGTACACAGAATTCAAGGTAACTTGGTATATTTAGTTATAATTTCTGTTCTTAAAGTGATATTAGTCTGACTACTTTTAGGAGATTTTTTAGTTTTTTTTTCTTTCCTTGTTTCGTAGTTCATAGAATGAGCTTCCAAGATAAGGAAAACACAGCAAATAATTGGTATGCCAGAGTTAACAGTAAGTTAAAACAAATTCTTATTTTCCCAGGTTCAAAGTCATCATTATTGCAGTAGCTTACTATCACATTCTAAAGTAGCAAGGAAGTTTCATATACAAGATTCTGGAAACGAACAGGAGAAGGAAATGGTGGGTCAGAACAGAGGGGATGAGGACAGGTGTAAGAGAAAGAGGATAAGTTGTATCCATTCTCCTTAAAAAAGCCTAAGCAAAAATTCAAGATTTACAGGCTAAAGCTATAAACACAACTGTTGATAAAAGGCTTGCGTTGAAATTATGCAACTGATGTTTTACTGAGCTCTAGGGATGAGGAACTCTTGTATGCTTCAGCCTGAAGACTGCAAGTGTGTAACAAAGAGATGGTAACTGTCAGATCTTCGGATTACCATGCAAACCAAAGAGCTGCTTGTGATACCAGCTCTTCCAAAGGGCAGGTGTAAGTGTGTGCCAGCAGCCTAATGAGACACAGGGCTATCACAGGAGCTGTGATAAACAGAAGGGTCCGTTAGCAGCTGTGGGATACAGGACTGTACAGGATCTCGTAGTATTCCTAAGGGAGAAATCAAAAGGTGCCTGACTGAGCCATGTCAGGCCTCAGATGAAACAGCAAGATATGGGGCAGCAGGACATGCTGTGCCTGTTGTCTGTGATCATTCAGTGGGGATCATTCACAGGGCAGGACACTGGATCACCATCCTGGTGTGCCCTGCACCTGCCAGTCATGCCACCCAGTCCCTCAAGCAGCTCTGTATTTCTGCTGGACCCTCATAGAGGTCAGAATGATTTCCACGGTGGGAGGAAGCATTGAAGACAAGGTTTTGCTCTGCACTGTAATCCCAGCTCGGCCAGACACTTAGATGCCACTGGTAATCCTTCCCTGTATTTCACTAAAGCTGATGCACCACGCCACTCTACAAGCAGGACACACCTCACTGTCTGGCTGTGCTTCTCTGCACCGGTGTGCACAACTACCCAGGGCATGTCACAGTAACTGGGAGTGCAATCACAGTAGGGAGAGAAGGCCAGGTACTTTTTAGCCATCTAGCAGCTCAGCCACACAGCCACTACAGAAATAGGTTATCCCAAGAACCTTTTAGTGGCAGATGAAAGACCTGCAACTGCCAGACACCAGTTTAAGGAATCTTCATTTTTTAACTCTTTTTCATGTTTAGATTTATGAGGAAACCCTGACTTTTTCTTCCAGACTTACTTTGTTCAGTGCTTCTGCTACCAAGACACCCATGTTCTCAGGTTTTGCAAAACTGACAATAGCACTGTAAAGCAGAAGAGAAAAGTATTTAGCATTTCCACATCACAGAAACACTTGAGCACTTGTCACTTTCATTTTCCAGACTTAATACAAGACATTTTGCAATATAAAATTAGGGTTTGGAGTTAAATCTTTTCATCACATTAAAAACTATATAGTATCAAAAAAGGCATGCTGTTTCATAATGGAACAACAGAAAAGCTGTGTGACAGGCTGTTTTATTCAGATAGACAAAAAACCGTATATGAAATATCCTTGAATATCTCCAAAAGGATTTTTTTTTGTACACTGTGAAATAACTTCTCAGAAGCTGAGCAGTTATACTCTAATCTGAAAAAAAATTTCTTTTGAAGCAAGAGCTTCTTTTTCACATGATTATGCCATTAACTTTGCAATATTCTAATAAATAACACCATGTTACTAATATTCCACAAATAAATCTGTGGATATGAAATAATGTACTTCAACAACAGGAAGAACTTCAGATGGCACATTCTTCTGATGATACCATTATATCCACTGACACATCTGCAGGTTAAAATGGAGTAGGGAAAAATCATGATAAACCCCAAATACCATAATGTGACTCTTGAAAAAGCAGATATATCTTTATTTAAGTTAATGATTCTGTGGATCAGGCAAGACATTTTGATTTAGCAATCGACAGTTTGCTACACTGACAAATATAAGTTATTTAAGATTTGTTTATACCATTAGGTAACTATGACTATGGAAAAGACAGCTGCAAAATTACATCCAGACAATTGGCAACAAGTGAAAATAAAAAGCTTCTAATCCCAGAAGAAAACAACAAAAAATCAAAAACTTCAGGAACACCACAAGTCATTCAAATTTTTACTGTCATATCCTTGTATTGGTTAACTTAACTTTTTGTTAAGTGACATTTTAAAAAAGTGCATGTATTCAGGAAAAATGTTCAGTGTTTGAAAAAGCTGCAAGAAAATACTTGTTTTAATGACCACATCGACTGGTCGGTGTTACTTAATAAAAAACAGAAGCATGCCTTAATTTTTGGAACAAAACAGCTTGATTAACCTTATAAAGAAGCAAACAGCAAAAGCCAAATTAGATTTTAGATTGAAATAGGGAGTATAGCCTATACAGGAGATAAGACTCTTCCCTGAAGGTAGTTGATGTGGGTTTAATTTCCTTCTAAATTAAACAGCCTAAAGTTCATTCCTATTTCATTGGAAACTGTCTGATCATTCCTTTATTAGGCACAGGTATGTAATACATTGTTTTAATTTCTGTTCCATAAAACATGACAATAGAGATGAGATTCAGCCTTTGCCTTTCATTGCAAGGCACTGTCCTTAGGTTTTGACATTGCTGGGTTTTGGGGTTTTTAAAGTTGATACTTATTTCAATATAAATTGCATAAGTTAATTTAAGAATTAAACTCTTGTAGAATAAGAGTTTTCTTTGTTTTCAAAGATCATTATCTATGAAGTTGAACTACAGGGCAGGGGTGAACAGACCCTGCATTGTAATACCTTGACTTGTCTTTTCCTGGAGGTTTAGCATTTTTCTCAGCAGGTCCATTTTCTTGCTTTTTAGACACTCTCATACCTCCAGCTTTAACTGCAAGAAGAAAGTGAAATGTAAGTAAAAATACCTCCAGAATTAACATATCACATTACATACACAAGAAGAGAATACTTTTACCCCAGATAACCATTAACCAGAAATCATCTTTCAGTATTTAGCTCAATGCTTTACTTGTACACACGCATCCACAGGAGTAGCCAAAGAGATGTAGCAAAGGCTTCAAAATTCTGTGTTACGGCAGACTCAAATCAACTTCCCAAATACCATAAATCAAGAAATCAGAGTGGTTTCAGGCACTATATTAAACCTTAACACCTTACTATGTTAATATGCATTCTTCCCCAGAAACTATTACATCTCAGATTTGTATTTTAAAAACAAAAAAGAAAACCAAACCACCATCTGAACACTTTCAGGTTTTTGAACGATGTTACTAACAGCAATAAGCATTTCATGATTAGTTGGGGTATTCCAGAATAAATCTAATAATGAAGATAAGAACTAGATGTATACTCATCTTGTACTTGTGTTCCAACATGTTTAATTATACTTTATTAACAAATCTGCCAATCACAAAACCAATTAGCACTAATTAAGCTACAGGCGACCTAACAACAACAATTTAAGTTCTGAGGCATGTCTGAAAATTGAATTCTGAATAAAGAACATGTAAAGTTATCTAAAATATTATCTTGAAAGAAATGTACTTTCTGCCTCTTCAGGAGAGCATTTTAAGTTTTAAAACAGTGAGTGAGTAAGTAAGAAATAACAACCTTGGTGTTCTTTTCTCATCCTATTGAACAAGTTGCTTCACCTTTCACCAAGACTCCTATTCTGATCGTGAACAATCAAGGCTAGAGTTTAAATTTGAGGGTGGGATAGAATAGGAAATGGGGAAAGGTTTCTAGAATTACTCAACTAGCTAGCATGAGAAATGCATTTGTATCCATCTGTAACTAACACCCATTTTCTACCAAATCTGACTCCTGACCTTGTATTTCCTGGTTGTAGGTTTACTTTTAGAAACAAAAATTCTCCCTCAGTCATGTCCAAAGCAGAACTACAATATCAGAGTTATGCTATAGCTAGACTTGGCTTTTCTTCTCATTTTAAAATGACGTACATACAGTTAATTATACTGCTGCATAAGCAGCAAAATCTTCAGCCAGCCATCTTACAGCTGCAAATACACTGGAGACCTGGACTGAACCTAATCCTTCTGGCAGCCTAACTGCAAAATTCAAAGTATCTGAAATGGAAGTTTCAATTTGTTTCCAAGTATCTACCACTAAAGAGAACTGAGATTCTAAACACCCTCACAAGGTGTGGAACTCTTCCTTGTCTTTGAGGCATCTTTGAGGCAAACTAGAATGACAAAGCATGTAAAAAAACTCAAACCAACCCAAAAAACCCCAAACCAAATATCAACAACAAACCAGACCACACACAAAAAAGCCCTGGCATCTTCCAAGATATTCTTGACATTATTTCTCTTTATATCAGTTCATCCAGAACACCAACACAAGTTATCCCAGGTGTTCTCCCACAGATTGTTAGGCTCTTGTCTTTTTAGGAACCAGTCAAACCACAAACAGGAAAACCACTAAAATTTTGGAATTAGGTAAAAAAACAGGTAACTGAACCTAGACCTGCAACTTTTGGTTTGGGACCTTCTCTCACATGTAGGACTGGCAATTTCCAGATACAAGCATTCCTTTAGTTTTAATTTAGCAGGGGAAGGAGATCCAGGCAGAGGCAGACATTTCAACACTATGAAGCTTTACACAAAGCACAAGGGGAGCTAGACGAGGAGGAGAGAGACACCCAGCATGGGAGAAGATACTGAAACGTGGACAATCTGGAATTGTGTCTAGTACCAACAGGCCCAAAACAACATTATCTACAGTGATTAAACATAACCCATCCTCCTTTCCATCTCTGCACTGGCTTGAAACTAGCCACTAGGAACAGCTGTCCCACCTGCTCAACATCCATGGTGGGGGAAGAGTTAAACATGGATGCATCTGGGATGCACCAAAAGCTGTTTTGTAATTTGCTTCCCAAAGCAATAGAGAGGTATGTCAAACTTTTAATAGAGAGTTCAATTTTTTGATTTTTATAAGTGACATGTTAACCACGTAATCTAACAGTTAAGTGACAAAATATTTACTAATTTTCATTTTTTAAACACCACGTACCTTTAAAATAAAACAAGAAAGTAAAGAGGCACATTCCCTTTTATGTTCCTCTCTTAAAAAAAACCAAAAAACAACAAGACAACAACAACAACAAAAAAAAACCCAAACAAGAAAACACAAAAATAAGCCCAAGTGAAAATAAAGACAGCTTGGCTGAATACTGCTCAGAATAAAGGTGCCCACCTGAACTTTGGTCACTAAGTGCATGGTTGAAACGACTTCCTCTGCTACCTTCACCCCTCTGCCAAGCTGGTCCCCACTGCAGTCACACAAACTTCACCAAGACTTACTTGCAGACTTGCAAGTCTACAAGTGGCAGTTCACTATCATGCAAGTTCAGAAAGACCAGTACTGTTCCAGGTCACTGACGGCAGTGCTTTAAAGGCCGCTGCAGGTACAGCTCAACTGTCCCTGCCACACACACACACAAATCCAGGAATGGACTAGAGACAAGCTGAAAAAAAATAATTTAAATCCTAAATTCATGTAAAAGCATGGTAAAAAACCCCAAACTTCAAACAAAAATATTTTCAAGAAAACAAAACAATTCTTAGGGATACATGGAGACACACAAGTATGTGCTCCTCAGGCACTAACTGCTCCTAATAAACCGAGGGGAAGCCCCAACTGGTTTAAAGCCTTGTAGTGACAGTTCCTCAGGTTTCAAAGGCTGAGCCTGCAGTGACTGTCCCCCAGCTCCCAAGGCGGAGCCTGCAGCATCTCTGCGTGTGCCCCAGAACAGGCAGGTCCCAGCCCACGCACTGCTGTGTTTGAGACACAGCCCCGCACTGCTCCTGGGACGGCCCAGGAGCTGCTCACACTGCATGCATTTACACGCTCCTCCAACAAACACAGGCGCTACTACATCTTCAAAATCCCGGTACTACATCCTTACAGCCGCCACAGAGGCATAGCGGCGGCTGGAACAGTAGGCTCGAAGGCTTCCTCACAGAGAGCTATCGGGGCGGAGGGGCTTGGTGGAGGGGAAGTAAATTCTTCACGTTACTACAGGGGGCGAGGGGTACGGCTGTAACATTAAACGCAGATATTTCATTGAACATGGACACCCATTTCTCTCGTTATCCCTCAATAACGCGTTCCCGATCACCGAGCGGCGCCAGCCCCGCACCCGCTGAACAGAGCGCACCCGTGATGGGGCGGCAGCGGGACCTGTGGGGCGAGCGGGCCGCGCCCCATAGACCCGCCTCCACCATTCCCGGTCCCAGTCGGCCGCTCCTCTCCGCGGAGCAGCTGCATCTGTGTGGGACGGTGCGGCAGGAGAGCCCCTCACACCGCGGCCGGAGCGGCCCCAGCCCCTACCTGCGGGAGGGCGCCGGCCCAGCGGGACACCCCTCCTCAGCGCCATTGCGGGATCGGGAGCGCCGGGAACCAAGCGGGGCACGGCAGGGCAGGACCACGGAACCGCGCAGGAAACGGCGCACCAAGCCGAGCGGCAGCGCCTTGCGCGATTCGGATCGGTCGGTGTGGGGCGCGGTCGTGAGAGCGGGGAGCGGCGTGAGGGCTGTGTGAGGGGCGGGGAGCTGTGTGAGGGGCGGGGAGCGGCGTGAGGGGCGGGAAGCGGTGTGAGGGGAGGTGAGAGAGGTGGAGCGGTGTGAGGGGAGGGGAGCGGTGTGAGGGGAGGTGAGAGAGGCAGAGCGGTGTGAGGGGCGGGGAGCGGTGTGAGGGGCGGGAAGCGGTGTGAGGGGAGGTGAGAGAGGTGGAGCGGTGTGAGGGGAGGGGAGCGGTGTGAGGGGNNNCGGGAAGCGGTGTGAGGGGAGGTGAGAGGTATGAGGGGAGGTGAGAGAGGCGGAGCAGTGTGAGGGGCGGGGAGGAAGGGCGAGAAGCCGTGTGAGGGCGGTGAGAGAGGCGGAGCGGTGAGGAGCGGCGAGGGGCGGGAAGCGGTGTGAGAGGCAGAGCGGTATGAGAGGCGGAGTGAGGGCGGTGTGAGGGCAGCGTGAGAGGCGCTGTGAGAGGCGGGGGTGAGGGGAGCGTGAGAGGCGC
>VZTT01034424.1:0-11185 GCA_013400855.1 Buphagus erythrorhynchus | reverse complement strand
TGAGGGGCTGGGCAGTGTGAGGGGCTGGGCGGTGTGAGGGGCGGTTATGAGAGGCGGTGTGAGAGGCAGAGCGAGAGGCAGAGCGGTGTGAGAGGCAGTGTGAGGGGCGGTGTGAGAGGCGCTGTGAGGGTGTGAGGGGCGCTGTGAGGGTGTGAGGCGGTGTGAGGGGCGCTGTGAGGGTGTGAGGCAGTGTGTGAAGGTGTGAGGGGCGGTGTGAGGCAGTGTGAGGGGCAGAGCGGTGTGAGAGGCGGGGACATTAGAAAACATTGCTCAAGATTCAAAGAACTTGATTTAGTGAGGTTAATCTTACCCTCTTCAATCAATAGCGTCTGCTTGAGACAAGCAAAACATTGTCATTCATGTTGCCTTCTTTAAAAAATGCTTGACCTTAACAAACATTGACGTTTTATGTGACAGTAGAAACACAACTACTGAAAGTAGATACAGCTAATCTGGAGTTATTTAGTGTATAAACTCCTCAACATTTTCAGTATTTAAAATGACAAAAAATAGTTAAGGAATTATCTTTTAATGTTTACCATCTATGTTGTAAACTATGCTATGGAAGAAGAAATGTTCATCACAAAAGCTGTCAGTTCCTTGGACCTGTCAGTGGGCTCGGGCTGATCTGCAGGCAGCTGCTGGAACCATAATGCATCATGTCAAAAAGATTCTCCTAGATTGCTGTAAACATGTTCTGCTTTGCTGTGCTATATCACAAAAATCAGCTTCTTTTAGGGATTCTGAAAGCAAAACATGAAAGAAGAAAAAACTGTTAGTCTTGTGATTTATTTGGAATTGTCTTATTATTGGATCTCAATGATTAAAAAAAAAGGAGAGAGGGAATGTAAAAATAGGATGTGATTAAGTGGAATCTGAAGAAAGGGGAAATGAAGTAAAAAAAATGGGAGAAGATAGACTAAGAAACCAGTAGGTATTTATAGCACAACAACCATCTTATGGGTGACTCCTGTTGACTTGGACCTTTAAAGCAGGAAAATGAAAGAATATTCAGTCTAAACTAGATCTCTCTGATATTTAATTCTGTATGTATGAGGCAGGAAATGGTTTTGAAATGCAGCAATTTCCTCCCTCGAAAAGCAACTTACTTTGCAAATATTAAAGTCAATAGTGCTGCATGTCTCTGCCTACTGAAGTGGATGATGGCAATTTTGATTGGGGAAATAAATTCTTTCAGGTAAAATGATCTGCAGGAGAGAGAGCAAAAGGACCCTACTATGAAGTACTTGGCCAGTAGTAAGGGGTTTTGATATTCATGTTACTCTGCCTCAGCAGAGAAATACTGATTTTTCAGTTTATTTACCTGAGCTGTTTGTTACTGCACAGATTGGAGAGGTGAAGTTTCATTGCTTACTACATAAAGCAGTCATGTAGTACAGCTTTGGTGTGCTGCCTAAAGCATTAATGATGATGAGCTTTAGTGCCATTGGACATCTGTTCTAGGAATTCTTGGGACGAGCATGGGAACTTGGTTTAAATAAGAAATTGTAAGTTCATGTTGACTTCTTATCATATTAAATATACCGTTTCTTTTTTATTTTTCTTCCACCCTCTTTACTTAATTTCCTCTGTCACTTGTTATATCTTTAAACCTGTTGTGAATTTGTACTGTATTTACATAGTACTTGTTGGAGCACTTTATTCTTGACAGGCAGCCCGTGGCACTACCCCAGCAATACCACAGTGCCAACTTAGATCTTTTAAACCCGATTTTATTTAATGATCTCATTTATTTAGACTTTTTTTCTATTTTCATTTAGACTTTTCACCTGTTGGAAATTATTAGACTGGTTTGTCTGGGTGAGAAGAATCAGCAAGAGAATAATCCTTCTGTGGCCATGGGATAGTGCAGTTGAAATCTCTTGCTTTTCCTGCCATCCACAGTCCCATTTCCCAATCACACAAGTATCAAACTTCAGAGATGTTCATCTGATGCTGGGGATAGATTTATTTTAATGATAGTAATTTGGGAATGACTGAATTAAAAATGAGTTTATACTGCAATGCTTCTATGTATTTCCAGAATGTGTTTTTTTTCCATAACAGAGGCAGATGTGGGAAAGCCTGGGGGCAGACACAGAATTTTAATTGTGATAAAGAGACAATAGTCATAGAAAATTTTCCTGAGCGGTGCTCTCAGTATTCTGGAACTCTTCCTATTTCCTGGCAATTTTTCCTTTATAATCTACGTTCTATGGGCAGGTTATTAGCAGATTGCAAAGTTTGAAAAGTCACTTGGCAGGAACAAAAATCACCGTGTTCCCAAGCAGACTGTCTGTTCTAATCCAGCTAAGAGCTATTAGCATAATTACACACCGTAGTCCACATCTAAAACAAGCAGTTAGCATGCAGACATATGGAATAATTTCCTCATGTGTCATATTTAAATGAAGTCTCTCTGTTGTTAAAATCTATTGCTCATGACTCTGCAGTATTTTCCCTTTTCTGTCTTATTTCCAGTATTGCTTGTTTTCAAATGTCCAAATTACCAAATTGTGGGTACTGATATAAACTTATTCTGGTCTCATATCTGGCATCTGAATGGTAAAATACTACTGCTGTTTTCTTAAGCTCAGTGACAGGCAATACATTCTTCAGGTGAGTCAATATAGCTGGTTTTAGATGCTCCAGGAGCCCAAGGGAGACAACAAATATTCTGGGACAGGTATATAGCTTATTTTTTATTAATATGTGTTTTAATTTCCCCCACCCTTGGTTTTATTTTCTGTTTACAGTAGTTCAGCACAAAGTTAATAATATTAGAGAGATCATTTGTGTTAAGTGTCTAAAACAAGGAGAAGTGAAGGCAGCCATTATTTTCAGTGGGGTTTGTGTTGGTATAATTGTTCACTAGTGCATATAGTATGTATTTGACAAAATCTGGAGGATAAGTCTGGCTTCATGTGTGTAAAGCTTGCCTATTTCTTGTAGGAAACCTGACAAATTGAGGTCCTGGTTCTGATCTGCATGCCAGTTGTTTCTCAGACTGCAGGAGAAAAAGAAGACTCCAGGCTGGAAGGTGCTAGAAGGTAAAGGGCAACATTATTAAGCAGAGGAACCTTATTGGCTAATTTTAATTACAGATTTATTTTTTTCACAGAAGGACTAAAAAGATACACTTTTGTCGTCACATGTTTTATCCACCTAAGTGCCCAAGTTTAAAAAAGTATTGCTGGGCAGTGGAATAAGTGAGCGAATTCTAAAGAATTAGGTTGAAACACATTGAGACAGAGGCCTTTGGAATTTCTTCCTAATGGAGATCAGTTCCTTCTGAAAGTGTGATTGCTGAAAATCAGTGCATTACATATCCTGCTACTTGTCTTACTCTTTTACCTGGAATTCCTAGAATGTTGAACAGACCTGAAGTGATGTTTCATACAATAGAACGGTATGTATATTTACTAATATCTAGGGTGCCCTGAAGCAGTAAAGAGATACCATTGGCCTGCTCTAGGACTAGCACTGGCCAGTGACCCAGCTGACCCTGACAGGCTGATCCAGCCCTTTGGAAGTCTGAAGAAATGCTGCAGCTGCAGTCTCCCAAAGGGACACCTGCTGTGCTTTATACAGCACTATCAACTTCTACTGCCATGACAATGAGTGTACTATGACTGCACACTAAATCTTCAGTGACATAGCTCATACTAACAATTAAGACAACAGTTATCCCTTGTCTGTGGAGTGTATTTTTTTTTAAATAGAATGAAATTGAAAAAGAAAATTGAGTAATTAATCACTTTGAGGCAAGTTTCACAGGGGGATGTGAGACAAGTATCAGAACAGGAATACTTACTGGAGTTTTAAAAGGAGAATGCAGGAGTTTCTTTAGAGATACCATCACACTACCTCCCCATTCCATTGTTGAACATATGGCATACTGAGTTTTTGATTCTCTTTCTATGTTCAATGCATTTCTTTCTGTTTCAACCATATGAAAAGTCACTTCAACTCCTACACGTTATTTAAAGTTACGGGGCATGCTGCCCCAGAATGAGGGCAGGCAACTTCATGTGGACAGCTGAAATGTTGCTCGTGGCCCTTCCAAACACAGCCCAGGACTCAGCACCACGGTGTTCCCTGGGCAGGTGTGCTAGTAAATGGCAAAAATAGAAAGTTCTTGCTCCTGTGGTTAGTCTACAAAGTGGGTGTAAAAGAAAGCGATAGGTGTGGCAGCAGAATAACCAGCAAGGCCAGGACAGCTGCCTGTCCAACCACCCACAGGGCACCATCCTGCCAGGGGAACAAACAAGGTCAGCCTTCCTTTTTGCCTAATTGTGATCTAATTATCAACTCTACTCTGAATTAAAATGCCATAAACCAAGCCAAATAAATATTCCACCTTTTTTGATGGGGTAAAAACCTTAATAAGAGCAAAAAGGAAACTCCTGTACTTTTTGAAAATGCATGCATTTTAAACTAGTGAATGCCCTGTAAGTTACAGGCATCTCAATACAAAATATTTAGAATCGCTAATAAAGTAGTGATGTCTTTAGATAACAGCACTCACAAATATCACTTTGATGCTAAATGTGAGCAAATGAAGAACGTTGCTGCTGGTTTCTGCCTTGCAGAAACCTCTACCTTATGTCCACAAAGGGATCCCTGCACTCTGTGATGGAAAATCAACAGCTTTCCAGCACATCTCAGTGACAGCTTTCCCCTAGTGCCTGCTGTTGTTGGCAGCTACAGGAATCTACTTGTAGCTACAAAGTCATGTTTGCTTGGTTTTTCAAAAAGTTTATTTATGTTTATGTTACCTTTTGTGAGTTTTAGTCCTTGATACAGTAACTCAAACGAAGAATGTATGCTTGAGTACTGTCCTTGGCTGGGATGGATTCTCTTCAGTCTGTTTACTCTGATAGAAAAATTCATTAGACTTTTCCTAGTGTTCTCAATCCTTCTTTGGGATATTGGAAACCCTGAAAACCCAAGGAAAATGCAGTGATGCAGAGCAATAATGGTGGTCATTGACAGGGTAGAGGTAACAGACTGTACAGCACAGGAGAGTTTGTGATTTAGTTATTTAAAATAATCAAATATTTTTATTGGAAAGAAATTCAGGCAGAATGCAGTCAGAATGGAGACCATCATTTCTAGGACAGCAAGGTGACCTCAATTTCCTTGAGAGAGCAAGGGGAGGGGTAGAGGAGTGATGGAAAGAAAACAGGCTAGAGTTCTGAAGTACCTTGGATTGCCAGTACCAACAGTAAAAACACAAGTCTGAGGAATATTGGTAAAAAGGTGCTGGATTTAGCACTTTGGGCTGCCAGCCTGACACATTCAGGACATTTTCACTGGAGAGAGCTGGGAAAATGGCCCAAATGTTTTGATATGTTTAACCTGCTTAAGAATATGCAATTAGACTTCATTTTCATGGTATTTGTTTCTGAATATTACACACAGAAAATAATAATAAAAAAATGAACAGGGAACCACTTTCCATGGATGAGACTTCCATATTTATTGTTATTCCATGTGCATAGAAAATGGCAGTGAAGTTCCTTATGAAATAGGCAGGGAATGGGAGAGATGTGGATATACTGGACTGGACTTTGTGCTTCAAAATTACATGATTCATTTTTTAAAGTTTGGGCTCTTTTCTTCTTAGAATTCATAACACTTTCTTGGTTTGGGGATTTTTTTTTGTCCATAATGTTTCAAATTCCTTTTCCAAGACACACTGCATTACAAATGGATGGCACTTGAGACCAAGGTGGCATTTCCATATTTACACCAACGAAGAAATTTACATGACGCAGTAGCATACAATCCTGACATTCAGTAATAGCAATAAAACAAGGGCAGCCATTGGATTTTTTCTGTACAAACTATCAGAACAAGACTTTTATTCACATTAAAAAATCAGCTTTAATTTTCTCTGACCTACACGCTTTCCAAATTCATCGTACTCAATTCTCAAACCTTTCATCACATCGCCCACACCCTCACCAGACTACAGGAGCTACAAGTAATGATACCTAACACCTAAGCAGAGCAAAACCATCCCTGCCAGCTTTTTCTCCTGACAATTCCTCACTCAAAAAAAAAAAAAAAAAAAAATCCATTGTCCTTTTTCCTTCTCTTTTTTCACTTTCACATTTCTTAACCAAAACAACATGGGGCCATTCCAGTCCTTCTCAAGCCAGACAAGAAGCACGCTGGGTTTTTCTCTCTGGTGCTACACCCAGGAGTCAGGAGAGCCTGGGTACTGTTCTGCTCGGTAAGAAGATCGTCTGGTAGAATAAAAGTCTACATAATTGGTGGTTGATTTCAGTCCATACTGTGTTGTGTAATCTGAAGTAGCAGGAAAGTGAACTCGATCATCAAAGTAAGGGTCCTCGTAGCTGTGTGGGGACTGCAGGTACAACCGGTAAGCATCGTAGTTTTTCCTGGTGGTATCTTCTTGGCTGTAGTACAATTGCTGATGCTGCTGGTAAAGACAGCAAAATAAACAGAAATATAAATAGCAGAGAAAATACTTTTCCCAAGTGCAGCTCTACCCATGACAGTAATGCATGTTTCAAACCTCCATGAAGTGTACCCAGGGAAATGGAGGAAATGCCCCTGAGTCTGCTGTGTGTCTCCTACATCACTCAAAGGGAGCAACTCCACAAGTGCACAACTTTAGAGCTCAAGTACAGTAAGTACAGAACCTGGCCGTGCCTACCAAAACCAGCCCAAACCCAACTCAAGTCAGAGAAGAGGTCTCAGATGCCGCTGTGAGAAGGTGCTAAAACATGTGACTCACAGGGAACCAGCCAGGCTCCTGCGGCCTGAGGCCCTGCCAGCTCAGGGCATGTGCCCAGAGCCCCAGGCTGCCTTGGCCCGTCCTGCTGAGCCCGGGCACAGCGCCACCCACACACAGCTCTGGGCCCACCTGCAGCCGCCGGTTCTGTTCTCTCGCTGGGGAGGAATAGGAGCTGATGTAAATTGGTGAAGCTTTGCTGGAACCTGGCAGAAAAAAGTTTAATACTTAAACTTCAGTCTTTATTCATTCAGCCATAAGTCTATTGTTTATTATCTTGCCTTTTATGGAGCACCCATACTATTAAATCTGCAGATTTCAGTACCTACTAATGATACATTATAATAACAGAATGAAGGCAAGTGTTGTCCCTCAGCAGCAGGTACAGCGAAGCCAGGAGGCTTATGTTGCTGTTTCTCATTTTACAGACTCAAAATCTATAAAGCAAGGTTTCCTTCTCTTTAGTCACTGTCATCTATTGGTTTACTACTTGTGTGACATAGTAAGAAGGAAAAGAGAGATCAAAGATGAAATCTTGGTATAATTTAGTAATATAATAATATAAAACTGCACATTAAAATTTATAACATCATCATCATCATATAATGTACATAATAATACAATTTTCTGTACTAGTATTTTAAATAAAAATAAGATTTCCAACTGCCTCTCACCTCCCGATATAGAAAGGGATCTGTGTTTACTCTGGTACTGGGCAGTTTTATGGAAAACAGCAGAGCCAGGTGACAGCCTGCCCTGTACCACAGCCAGGGAATACAAGGAATAGAAATGGAAAGCACCAGTTTGCAGTTGTCTGTGTACCACTGTGAACTCTTCCCACAAGGAATAGCTCCCTGTTCCAGAAGATCTCAGCTGGTCTCTTACCAGTGTAGATGTCTTTATGTGCAATGACATCGCCCTGGCTGCTGTAATACTGCATAGAAGGGTGTGTCCTGTCGTAGTCGGAGCGAGGCTCTCTGATTCCCAGCAGAGCTGGGGACGAGGACGTGCTGCCAACTGACAGGAAAAGAGACGTTCTCAAGATTGCCAACAAAAGCCTTTCACACACCCAGCCTTCCTCACCACTGCCTGCTCCAAGGGCTCCCGACAGGGGCTGGCTGAGCATCAGCCGGAGCTGATCCTGGGCAAACACCCCAGAGCTGCCAGCAAGGTACCAGAGACTGCAAGGGGCTGTCACTGCTCTCTGGTGCTCACAGGCACACACAGGACTTTTGTGACACTCACAGCCCAGAAACGGGACCTTACCAGGCCTAGGACACGATGATACTCTGCTAATGGTGATGCTTTATCTCGGTTATACTTAAACACAATACTTAAGGTCACCCTGTCACTTGTCCAGCTTACCTGGCCTCAGTGGCCCCTGTATACACAAGTGAGTGCTGGGCATGGTGTGCCCTGCGAGGCCAGTGGCTATGGGGGGATCCCAGCAAGGCATCACTTTGTGTTCCTCAATAAGCAGCTGAATCTCAACTGCAGTTGTGAGAAGTTTGTTCTGCTAAATCCTCCCTGGTCTACGTATCACTTGGGCTTTGTTGGCTCAGAAAGACTCCAGCAATGGGAGAAAAAATACTTAAAAACAATTTTTAGAAATTTTGCTTCAAAATATTAGTTCAATGATAATCTTCTTCCACTGATGTGTCCATTACATTATAGCTCAGAATTCTGTGTTATTATGGATAGTTTAATTATTGGTATTTTCCTGGCATATTCATAGCTAAATATGCCATGTTGCTAAAATTCTGACACGGGTCAACATAATAATGTGTGTTTTAATAATGAAGTGACTGAAACAAGAACAACTGTTTCAGGCCAAGCGGATCTGTTCCAACAGGCATCTGCTGTGCCCAGCACGGTGCTGCACAGCCCCTCTTGCACCAGCTTCTACTGACTCCCTTGGGCTTGGCTGTGATCTAGAGCAGGAAAGCAGACACTTCCTATGAGGAACTTTTACTAAACCCTCTTTGTAATACAGCATCCTCTGAATATTAAATTAGAGCTGCTCATCTATTTCCTACTTGTCATTCAAAGAACTGGAGTAACACAGTTGTTCTGCTGGTGTATCCTGGGAGAGAAAGCACTGAGATAGAAATTGGACAGTTGGTGTCAGACTATCCTTTTACACTGGGTAGAATCCAGTCATGCCCTGAGCCTAAGCTGTACTGGCTTCCTTGGTAGGTGAGAGGAACTCTGGCACAAACGCCACAACAGGTTTACTCCTTGTAGGAAAATAAATCCCTGGTGGAGTCCTTGTTTTTCAAGTCAACTATGTCATAAAGGAATGTGTGGGTGTTACTTTTATGGAAAGAAATAATTAAACAAGAGCATTGTAGGAACTGGTCACTAATTTTAGCAGTCACAGTAGATAGGTATTTCTCAGAGATCTGCCCTAGATAGCCTCTAGAAGAGTAAATTGGGTAAAATAAAATGCCAAATGAAGACCAAATAGAAGGCTTCAGGTAGGTTTTGTATCAGCCATCTTGAAGATCTAAATGCTAGCACTGAAGACACTGAAGGAACAAAGGTGAGAAATAAACTAGGAGGAGTCAGAAAAGTGAGGTTTTTGGGTTTGGTTGCTCATTCTTACAGAACATGGCATAGCTGGGAATGAAAACGAGCTCCTCACTGTGGGTGTGTTGCTGTTAGTGCTGCCAGGCCCCTATGTTCCCTGAGGCCACCCCACAGTCCCCACACAGCACAGGAGGAGTGGCTTCGAACGGGGCAGTGCTTGTCCAGTTCTACTCATTGAGGATTTCACTTTGCAGGAACAGCTCAGGGAACACTCTGGGCATGTGCAGTACTTTGCTGGAACATCAAGGAACAACAATCTGACCTCTGTGTTTTAAATGGGATTAGTACCAAACTGAGAGGTTGTTTGAGTTAAAAACATGGGACAGCAGGTCCCCTTTACCCTCCCTGACTGACCTGACTGCATGACAGGTGACATCTGCTGATTGGCTGTGGATAGAGAAGGATGGGATTTGAATCTCTCTCGTTCCAGTGTTGATACTGGCGTAATAAAGTGACTTTGATTCCATCCATCCTGTGGAGTGGCAAAAAGAAAAACATCAGAATAAATTGCAAGTTATAAATAAATGAGGAGTTTTTGTGGCATTGTTTTACAGTGTAAGCTAATTTTACAATTTACCTTTTTGTAAATGCTCCGGAGGTCTCGGTACTGCCACAGTGTGTTCAGTACCTGGGCCGCCGCCTTGACAACCTTCAGTGAGGACCTGAGCAGGTGAAGAATACGGCAGTGTTAGAAAGCCACTGAATTCCACTAAAAAAGAACAGTTTTTGTGAGCTTTGTTACAGCCTGAACCTGAACCTGTTTGTGGGGCAAACCAGACCCCCCCTCACCAGTGTGAGCACAGCCAAGCCAGCAGCCTCACCATGAGATGGGGCTCCTGCCATCCCATCCCCAGCCACAGGAGCCTCCTGCTGCTGACCCAGCACACATTCACAGGGTTCACTTCCACTGGACAACCACAGTGCCAGCACAGAACTCGTCTGATGGCCTCCCTGGAGCTCTGGCTCAGTGGGCAGGACCGGCTCCCCTCAGCCAGCACCTGCTTGGCAATGCTGTTTGAGGGCATCCCTCTGGCCATATTCTCCTTCACTGACCAAAGGGCTGCACTAGGTACAATTCACAGCTGCTGGGATACATCCTGGCAAAGGTGCCCACACAGTCTGACTTGGAAACACTCCATATATTTTATTAACCTTGTAGGTGTTGAAGAGGTGACTGGCTAACTCGTTTAACCTGGACAGGTCCCATGACCATGATCACTGTGAGCAGCTGTCCCAGCCTCCAGAAGCCTGGGACAGAGAACACTGCCCAGGACAGCAGTACCGGTGCCTCCTCCCTCCCAGGGAGACTCCAGCTGACAGCTCCTCAGACCCAGACTGCAAAGGCAGATCTTTTTTTTCACTCAAAAAACCATTTTCCACGTTCTTAAGCATTTTAAATGGACACACACAGCTCAGGTATGATCTTCGCTGCCTACTTGCCTGTCACCTCTTCCCTTTGTTATGTTGACCAGCTTCTCTATCCCCCCGGTGTCGGCGAGGGCCTTGGCATTCTCCATGTTCTTGCTGGTGACTTCGTGCAGGGCGCAGCAGATCGCGGCCACCGTCTCGTCCGACAGGATGCTGGGCCCGTTGCCTCCCGGCAGCCGATTGACCAGGTCTCGCATGGCATATTTACCTGCAAACACACACCCACGGAACCAGCTCAAAACCACAGTTCTGTCCTTCAGGTTGGAAATTGCAGGACTCAACATAAAGCTGCAGCTGAAGGCAGTGAGAAGCAGCACAGTATCAAAACCTGCCAAGAATTCACATTTTGCACAGAGTCAAGGGAGACCACATAACAATTTTTGAATTTTTTTTCCTTTTTGC
>VZTT01034423.1:22504-54121 GCA_013400855.1 Buphagus erythrorhynchus | reverse complement strand
AGAGCCAGGTAACATTTCAAGCTCGAGGTGGTTTTGTGTAGAAATTGAGGAACTGATACCACCTGCCAGAGTGAAGATAGTTTCATCAACAAGGAGGATGACTCCAGTGATTTCCAACCCAATTATGTTTTTCACATTTATTTGGGAAAAAAAAGTCAGCCTGGCATGTAGTAGCAGCTGAATCACCAGCTGATAGCATAGCATTTAAAGCCAGAATTAGAAGCCAGGGACAACTATATTAGACAGTTAAATGTTGCTACATTCCAGTTGCTCCAAGAAAAGCTGCTCCTGTTTGTCATACAGAGCCCTTAAAACAGTGCCTTTGCTTTAGTTTTCCATCAAGACAACAGAATCATTTCTTCTTTCTTTTCATGCAATTTAAGTGTGAAAAGGGACTATTAAATGACCTGGTATGACTTTCTGTGTGTTAGTTGCTATTAAATGTTGTCCATCCTCTGGGATCCAGGCCCAGAGGCAGACCTCTTGGCTATGTTTCTCCCAGATGAGTATTAGGTCCTGATTTGAAATGTCAAGGATGGGAAATCCACTTCACTAAGGAGTTTGGTCTAGCAGTTAATGATGTTACTGTGAAAATCAGTGCCTTATTTCTAATATGTCTTTTAGGCTTCATCATCCACCTATTTGTTCTTGTTATATCTTTGCCTGTTAGCTTAAAGATTTTTCTAGCATTGTGTAATNGTGTAATTTCTTTCTGGATAAGTAGTTGTGCATCATGATCAAGGAAACTAAATATTTGGGCTGGTTTGGCTGTGTTTTTAAACACACTAAAGAGATTGAAATCTCTGAAAGTATTTCTGTGATGCTTCCCTGCAACATTTTCAATTTTCAAGCTATTTTAAAGGGCACCAGAACTGCATTCAGTTATGTGTCAGCACTGTCCTTGTAAACCATCTTTTTACCCCCTTTAAGTACTTTACATACATGGTTCACTGTGTATTTTGAAAGTAACATGTTCTTTATCAGCTGTAGTTGCTTCAGATGTGTAAGTTAAGAGTTAAAAGGCAGAAATTCAGTCTTCAGGCAAGTCACCTGTTCCATTTTTGGGTCACCTCCTTTTGCCAGCACTGTCTCACTCACGCATGACAAACTAATTGAAGGATTTAAGTTGGAATGGACAACAGTAGATCCCCAGCTTCCCCGATGATAAATTTGGAACCATGTCAGCAAGGGTCAGGAAGTGCAATTGGAAGTGTTTTTTTCTGGCCAACTTTGCAACTCCTGGTTCTCCAGCAAGCAATGGATAAACTGGACCTGTGCTTTCGTAGCTCATCACCATTTGTATGTTCTCTCAGATATGCTTTTCATTTTTCTAAAAGACCTCGTGTGTGATATTTTGGTTTGAGTATTAAATTCTGGCTTAAAAGAACACATGCATGCTTTCCTTTTCCCTAAATAACTATTCATTGGTTCAAACTAATCATTTTACCCTAACACTGTGTACCTCCTATCCCTTGTAATAAGTCTATATGGTATTTGTGTAGTACCCTGGAACCAATGAATGCTAAAACATTAAGTATCTTTTTACTTTAATCAATAATTTGCATTCTTTGGCATCAGATTTCTGTATTACACAGAATTTACAAAGTAATACCATAATAAAATTTCTCTTACAATACCTTATTTCATATTTAGGAAAAGTCCTGAAAACCTTAACAGTCACTCAGAACAGCTCAAGGAGAAAGAAAAGCAAGGTTTTTTCAGGGCAATAAAAAAGAAAAAGAAGAAATCTCAAAATGTAAGTATGCAGCATTTCTAATAGAAGATTTCTTTTATTCATTTTGAATTACAGCATTTCAATATGCTAGATTNAAACTCTGCTTAGCAAGTGGACTTGATCCAGACTAATTCATGGCTGAATGGGGTTTTTCTTCTTTTTTTTGTAATTTTATTTTCACTACATGAAAGTCAAATTCTTCTCCTATTCAGGGTTGATTTTTCTGCCTTTTCAAATATTTCTTCGCTTACTAGTCCTGTGCACCTTTGTTTTCATTCAGACTCTTTGAAAGCCAGTTTTGATGCAAATTTTAAGATGATGTTGCAACAAATTCTTTTTTAGGATATGGTGATACCATTCCAACAACAGTGAATTCATTGTTGTGTGTCCCCAAAGCTTGAATAGTTTCAGGCACCCATACAGAGAAAATGAGGCTGTTACAAATGAGAATTCTTTCCAGTCTTTTTCATGAAAGTGTCTTGGTAACAGCCTCTGTCTTATGCTACATTCCATGACTGGAATAAGGATGATGTGTCTTAACCATTCATAAGTAGTTTATGTTTTGTTGAGGGAATGGATTGTGTTATTCAGTATAAGTCTTTGGTGTTTCATACATTTTTGCATTTTCATATAGTTTTTTGGGAGAGAGAAAGGACTTTCTTTCATCAGAAAGTAGTGGTATACTAACATTTGACAAAAGTTTTATGAACTGAACTGAAGTAACCTAAACATAATCTCATTCTTAAATGACAGCTCTGGAAACACTAAAAGATTTAAAACTATAATATTCCTGTAAGTGTAAATGCAGGTATAGTTTTGAAGATTCTCAGAATTGAGTAAATCATGCAAAGGGTGATGACTTAATGAAAATATTTACTGTCAAGGAGGGAGGTAATATGACTCTGAGTGTTGGTGGAGGGCTGATCTATTGCAAATTGGGATAAATTATCAGGCTTTTTATTGTTTTTGGGGTTTTTTTAAATTTTTTAGAACTGTGTGGGACATGTGCATATGTGTATTAACTAGCACTCAGAAATGCACCTCACCTTCCTGATGGGCAGGATTTACAGCAGTGGCATCCACCTCTCCTTCTGAACTTGTTCACCCTCATACCTGTATGCAGCTCAAATATGACCATTTGTATTAAGCAACTTAATTAAATGTCTAGATTATAGCTCTGGGACTGTTTGATACCAAAATGTCCATGTAATGATAACATACCTAAGGCCATTGGTTCCAGTGATGCATTTTCAAGGGAAAAAAAAAAAGAAAAGGTGTTAAATTTACGTTGCTATGCTGTACTCTGATTCCAGCCACCCAGGCATGGTGGCAGACAACACTCCAATAGCTCAGCTTATATATGGTGTATTAATTACCTCCACATTAAATTGTGTGAAAGAAATACATACTGGATTGTGTTGCCTCTCAAAATCTGGCATTTTACAAAACAACACCTAAATCAAAAATTCCTTGATCTCTAGCTACCAAAACCATCACTGATTACAAGTTAAGGCAGATTTATATATAATCCTTACTCCTGTTTCTTCTCACTCTTAAGAAGAGGGGTAGAGGGGAACGGAGAGAGAATGGAAAAAAATGTTTGCTACTTAGAGCTGGTATCTCACAGAAAGATAATTAAATTAGTGAAATCATATAGAGATATAACTCTTTCATCCTCAGCTAGAAACTTGCTGAGATCAACTTGAGTTTTGGATCAAACCAGAGCTGGAAAAACCTCCTTTCATTTATATTTACCAGGACAGTATCTAGGCATAGACTGTGCCAGATGTGTGTACAAGTGTCTGACTCAGATGCTCTTCTGTTTTCTTCTTCATCTGTTAGTTGAAGACATCTACCTAACAAACGTTGGGACAGTCTTTAGGATCTTGCAGCACAAAATAAAATTACTGCCTTAAACTCAGCATCAGATTTGGCATTAGTAGTAAAAGCTGTTCACAGCACTGTAATATTAGCTCTTCAACTACACATATAATGTTTTCTATGAACTCCTATTAAAAGTCTTAATGGACATCTTAAGTGACTACTTAAGGTTTTTTTCTGAGACCTGGGGTCAAGGTGAATTCATATAGAGTCCTACAAGTATGAAATTCCAGTTGTTTACTCAAACACAGACTTTCAGCAAGAAATAACAAACTGGACCTGAGGACTGTCACAAAGCTAGGAAGCACATAATAGCTAGCTATGATTTCCTTCTGATGTCCTTTGGCAAGTCTCATTTTGCTTGGTGATTATCATCACAGGAGTCGTAAAAGATACCTGAAATTGGATTGAAGACATCCTAGTAATGTCATTCTCAGAATATCTACTAGCCCAGAATTGATCCCAGTTCCTGATGCTTTTTCCTGCAGGTTGTTCCCATGAATCTTTCTCCCTAGAGTTCTCCAGGTGCAGTACTGGGATAGCAATTGTTACTGCCTGTTATGGGAATTCTTTGCAATATTGTTTTTGCAGAGCTGTTCTTATCCATTCTCCTTTTCATCGTTTGAAGTGTTTTAGTAATGTAGCAAAAGGTTTTGAGGATTGTTAGAATCACAGTTTTATGTCATCTGCCACCAAACAATTTGATACCCATGAGGGTTGTGCACAGTGTCGTAGGCACTATCTTCAGAGGAGCCTGAGTTTTGCAGGTTTTGGCACTTATTTCAAGCTATGGGTCTGAAGAAATTATCTGCTTTGGAAAAAACAGTTGCAGGTGAGCATTTCTCTTAGCAAGGCTTTCATTCCTTTTTAATTTACTGAATTTGAAACAGGAAATTCTTCTGACCACAAAGTTCCTAAACATAAGCTATGCTAATTATTGATTTTCATTGGCTTCGATGGAATCTAGAAGCTGAGAAAGCTGTTTGAAAGCCCTTGCTTTTGGTACTGCACTTGTCATTGTATTTAGTCATACAATTATTCTATTGCAGAATAAAGATTTCTTCTGATAGACAGGAAAATGCAAGGCACAATATATGTGTCCTATGCTTGTTTGCACCTGAGCAGGAGAGAAATAGACCCATTTATAATTCTAGTACGTTATAGTTCTGTTGTTCATGCATCTACTGGTAAGCTCTTTGGTTGTGCTGCAGAAATTAAAATAAAACAGCCAGTGTACTTGCAGCTATACGTGAAGTTACTAATAGCATATTTATGTTAGAACTGAAATAATTCATCTTGGAACCATAGCTCTTATTGCAAGTTAAAAATAGAATGCTTTTTTTTCCTTAAGTAACTATCAACTGCTTATTCTGAAACCAACTCCTGTTATTGTTAGTGTATCTTTAATATTTTCTTTATGCAAAAATAAGAAATGTCATACTGCTTTAGGTCATTATCAGAATTACAAATGATTGCCAGAGTTACAGGATTTAATTCAAAGCTCAGTAAAGTCAACAAGAGCTACCAGTTACTTACAAAAGCCTTTGAAATAAACACATTGTGTACTCCTAATGAACATGGATGTAAGAATAGATGTGCTGATCTTTTTTTACATGCTTTCTATGCATTAAGTTCCTTGAATTTTTTCCATAGGCTTTTTTTCAATCATTATTTTATTTTCCAAAAGCAAATTGTAGGCTTGATAACATGTATTGTCGAAAAAAAAAGAAAGAAAAAGAGTTAACATAGTAAGGAGCAGATCTCTTGAATTGAAATACTGTGCATTTAGTTTTTGTGTCTTATATTGCAGACAGACTCAACCAACGGCGAGAATCCAAGCATCAAGAAATCCCTCTTTCCTCTTTTTAATTCAAAGAATAATTTAAAGCATAGTTCTTCTTTGAAAAAACTTCCTGTAGTCACTCTACCAATGGTATTAATTTTTAAGTACAGTAGCACTATAAAATGCTCCAGTAAATTTGTTTTACTGACTACAGCAGCATGTGGTTTATTTTCATGGTATCACTTCCTCTTCATGCCAGTTAAGTATCTTGGGCCAGTTCAATAAATTTAAGTTAAATTGGCAGTTTTATTGAAACAGATTGTGCCTAAAATTTTTTTTTACTATTTGATATAGTGAAAATGTAACATAGATAGTTCCAGAGAGAAGGAGCATTGGGAGTAAGACTGAGGAACGGAAATAGTTGTGAAATTGTGTATGTTTAAAGCTTAACTGTCTCACTATGTTTCATTCAGGAAAAAAATTAACCTGGTTTGGTTTATAACTATATTTTAAATACATAATTTTATACNTTTAGTTCATGCATCTGTTGTATTTTTGTTTGTCCTGATTGTTCATGATAAAAGACAGCTTGCATTAAAAATAGATTCTATTTTGACTGTCCTCTTTTTACTTAGAATTCTTGAAATGAGATTAAAAGATACATGTAAGTTTTAAATTTTATCTTTCTGCCATAAAGTTTCAGCTGTTTCTTAATTTTTGCTTTAGTTTGGGATATTTGTGGAGAAGAAAGATGGAAATAGAAAAAGCTCTTGGTTTTGTGATGTCACTCAAGATACCAGTTTAGAGGGATTTTGGTCTGCTTCATTCTGAAGCAAATTTATAGAACTGATCCATGGTCTTAACTGCAGTATGGAATGCTTTTTAAATGAAGATGAGGCTCAACAATATTTTGGTTTTAATTTTATTTTTGAGGCCTTAACTGCTCTTTCTTACAGCAAATAACACTAACAGCATGTGAATGCTTTAAGGGCTAAGGGTAGAGCAAATCTGCATGATGTCCACAGCCACTTGCTCTTACTGTGGGGAGGATTATTGAGAGGTCATTCAATTCTGCTGCAGTAATGGGCTTCACTTGAGTTCTGTAATTAACTGTGGGAAATTATTTACAGCTATTCTTAAGAAAATATTAGGAGACCAGTATTTAATATTTTGTTGCAGATGCCTAACACTGAAGGTCAGGATCTCTTGGCATTACAGAAAGCCATTCATTCTTCCAATCACCAGAGCAGCAGGCAGAAGGATTGGCATCCTGAGAAGATGACAGAAATCCAGCCTCATGTAAGTGGCATTATCAGTTCCCTATATGTTAATATCACTGATGTATCTTGACAGCTTTTTCTCTGGTGAATAGAAGAATTGCATTTGACATTGTTTCCCAACTTTCTAATTCCTTTCTCACTGGATGTAAAAAATCACATACCTGCAGTCATGCATAATTTTTTAAAAATTATGGACATGAATGACAAGAAAAAGAGAGACTAAATGTGTTGTGTCAGTCTTTGAGCCCTTTGAAATATTGGTTATGTTTTTGTATTACAGGCAAGCAATGTTTCAGTGCGCATCTGTGGTAGTGGTGCAGTGCTGTACAGAAGCCCTCAAGTCAGCTCTGTAAGGAATGGAGAATCCTGAGGGTTGGCTGCTGCTCAGCAGAGTTTGATACTTGATGTGGTCACCAAAGCATTGAGAGTCTGTGGCTGGCACAGACTGCAGTTTCAGCAGGCTACATTTTTGGAGCATAGCACTGCACTAGTACAACTTTATTATATTCTCCAGTTCTAGAACCAGCTTAGTGGGCAGTGTTTGGGAGGGAGTGTCAGTGCCGTGCTCCATTGTTGTCACATTGGAAGCTGGAAAAGAGGGTTTGTTGCAGCTGCAGTGTTAGAAGAAACAAGTTGCTCGTGAGCTGTGGCATTTAATGAGACTCCTTTCATACCACTTTGTGTACTCAGGTTTCCCCAGGCTCTTGCTGCCCATTTTCAGTAACCCCACAGCACCATTTACCTTCAGCCTGCTCACCAGTGAAAGAGGCTGTGGGAGACTAGAGCTGCCTATCACCCAGCTGCTAGCAAACAAAATATGTAATTTCTGAGTTCTGCCAGACCTTGTTTCAGTGCAGATGGTTCCTCGAGACTCATTCTAACCCCTAATTTATGCTTACATTTTTAAGAACTTGTATTTCTGAAATCTGTTCCTCATAAAATGTGGCTGAGGTTCTTAAGTTAATAGCGGGAAAAGTGACAGATGGACAGCTAATGTAATTGTCTATGCCTGCATTTTCAAAGGAAACAAGGATAAAATAATTGATGGGAACCATTTTTACTGAGGGAGAAAGGTTCCATCTTTTCAGGTAGCTAATAGGTTGGACTGTGATGAGAAGATATTTTCTCAGGTGTGTAGTCATAGCTTGGAATGAAATATATCAAACAAATAAGAACTAAAAGTGAAGAAGTCCTGTAAAGTTCAAGGTGTTCAGTTTAGGATAGGACAGCTTTTTTATGGGAGGTCTGATATGATGGAGCTTTTCTGTGTGTCTTTCAGAGCCAGCCATTAAAATCTCTTCGGAAGCTCTTGCACCTCTCCTCAAACCATCCTGTCACCGCTGAGCCCCGCTTCCAGCCCTTGCCCAGCCAGCCAGCCAAAGCTTCTTTTCCCGAAGTGCGGATCCATGCCATGAGCCAAGGCTCCAGCAGCGGCAGCAGCACCGTGCGGCCGGAGCCGCAGCCGAAGAGCCGGCCAGCGCTGCAGATCCCCAGCCAGCTGGAGCCCACCTGGCACGTGTCCCCCGTCAGCAGGAGCGTCGGCGATGGGCCCCCCTACTCGGAGCAGCTGCCTCCCAAGAGCGGACAGAACGGGCACACCTACGGCCGAGCAAACCGCTCGCGAATGCCAAACCTGAACGATCTCAAAGAGACCGCCTTGTAATTGCGCTCCAGCAAACAGAGCGGTGTGGGTGCAGAGCAGCCAGGGCAGCGGTGGTGGTTCTGGTGATGGTAAGACTGCATTTCCAGCTTTATAAAGGTGTGCAATATGTACAGGTGGGGCTATGCTGTTCGGCACCACGAGAGAGTCAGGGATTATACAGGAACACAAGTGGAACTATGAATTACCAGTCATCAGAAATGTCACTGGATGCCAGGCAGAGTGTGCCCGTCAGGGAGAAAAATGCTTTGTCATTTTCTCTCATTTACATTCCAGCTTAGTGCACATCTCTGTCTGAAAGCTGGGAGACTTCTGGTATATATTGGCACTTATAAGGGTGAAAACATTGTCTAGACCTATGCCCTTACTACATTTTTTGCTGCCTAGTTAAAACAGTGGGGTTTATGTGATAAAAGTGTATCCCTGTTAAGGGTTTAAAGTTAAATTGTATGTCTTAAATTTGTTTTTTAAACTTCCATATTTGATAGGATTTGTAATATTTATTTATGATGACCTAATATCGTACTGTTATAATCATATCTTTTATGTTATAATGTAAAGTTATTTTGAGCTGTTTGAAACATTGTGAAGCAGTGCAACAGCTACAGTAGTTTCTATAAAAAACTAACAGTAACATTTATATATTGCATCAGGAGTATTTTATTCTATATAAAAATATATATATAAATGGAAAATAACTGTCTGTTTTTTAAATATACTCATTTAAAAGAAAAGTATTGTTATGACACTATCTGCCATATTTTTTATACATTTGTGATATAAAGTGCAGTATTATACTTCTAATAAAAGGAAGTTGAATGTGGATATAAACGTGACTGTAACAGTATGAATCTTGCTTGGCTATGAGATCCCAGTATTGTAGGCATTACAGGTAACAAACAAAAGACAACATTCGATTCCAAGCTTTATTATGGGATATTTGGTTGGAAGTATTGGCTAAATGTAAGAGACTGCAGAACTGTACAGTAATCTAAATGTGGTATGTTCTCCCCTGTGTCCTTAGCTTTCCTAGTAATATTAATGGGATTTCTGCATCAAGAGCACAGAGCCCCAGTACCAAATTTTTGTTTCTTCCAGAGAGATAAAGTGCCCCATGACTACAAGCAAAAGCAGGTGCTCTTCCACTTAATAGCAGGGGTGAAAACCAAAGAAACACAGCATGAATTGCAAGTGAAATGCAAAACTTCGACACTTAAGCATAGCATGGCACTGCAGATCATGATATAAGCTTTTATGCATATGTGTATTTTACATCTCTAGCAATCTATTAACTAATAAGATAAACACTGTATTAGAATTCAAACTACTCTTGCACTTTTTATTATATTTCAGGATATATTTAAAGCTACAATTCTGATATTTGGTTATTGAGGGAGAAGGTTGCCATGCAACTTGATTTCTCCTTAGGTCTTACTGTCCAAACATTCCCATACCCAGTTCAGCTACCAGTCTCAGCAAAATACTAGATCTTGGGTTCCAGTCTCCTGTACAAATAGTTAAAACTGCCTTTACCTAGTTGAATGTCAAGTGTAGCAAATACACACCCTGATTCCTCTGTTGCTACCAGTAAAGTAAATCAAAGGTGAGCCAGTAGGAGTCAAAAGAGTTATGCCAGTCTAAACTTTGTGCAATAAGAGGAGAGCCAGGCCTGTAGTGTCAGAACAATACAATCTTTCCTTTTTAAACACATTAGTTCTATTCCCTCATTACTCTGCAGCATAGTTTGTTTTCTAGATGCTATCCTCATAAGACACCTGTACTTACAAATACACTGTCTTTTCCAAAAAGAGATAAACCTGAATGTAAATTGGATGATTTAGCCATAGATGTAGTTAACAGAAGCAGCCAGGCAGTAAAAGCTGAACTTTTGACTTGGATAACAATGCAAACTGGACATGCTGTTCAGTACCTCTTGAGTCATACCAAAGTTTTAACAACAGCAAATTCGGCACCACTACTGTAAAAATTGTTGTTAGAAAGAACAGTGTGGAAGGATGTTATATCAGTTTTGTCCAAGACTAAAAATAAGTCTACTAAATTTGAAAAATTACAGAATAGGAATTCTTCCTTTGTCAATTGCCTGCAAGAAATGTGCATGTGATTTTTCTATAGATAGATATGATATATAATATCTCTCTATATATGATATATACTGTATTGGTATATCATATATATAGCATATATAAATAGACATGAAAGGGTATTCAGTTTTTTTCTAAGTTCAGTGGGCATCCAGGAAAGATATTGTGATATTTATTTGTTGTCACTGTCAGAGTTTAACAGCTTATTTTAGCAGTCTCTGTTAGATTCATTGCTTGGTCTCAGCTACATGAGCCCTGTTAGCCCTGCTTTGAAATGGGCTGATGCCACTGAAATCCTTCACCCTGAGAGATTGGGGCTCTAAGCAGTGCAGTTTGAATGTCTCTTTTAGGGCAACAGAGCTGATGAAGGGCCTGGAGCACAAGTCTTGTGAGAGTGACTGAGGGAGCTGGGGTTGTTTGGTCTGGAAAAAGGAATCTCAGGAGGGACCTCATTGCTCTCTACAACCACCTGAAAGGAGGGTGTAGCCAGGTGGGGGTCAGCTCCTTCTCCCATGTCTTAAGTGAAAGGATGAGAGGGAATGACCTTCTGTTGTGCCAGGAGAGGTTCAAATTAAATATTAGGGGAAAAAAAGATCACTGAAAGAGTGTTCAGGCATTTGAATAAGTTGTCCAAGGACATGGTGCAGTCACCGGCTCTGGAAGTGTTTGAGAGGCATCTGGATGTGGCACTTGGGGATATGGTGTAGGGGTGACTGGGGTGGTTGATGGTTGGACTGGATGATCCTAAAGGTTTCTTCCAACCTTGATGATTCTGCATTCAGTCTCACAGGGAATCTTCAGTCTAGACTCTTCTGTGCTTTGTGGATATGTATCCTTTGGCCTCTGCAAGGTTTTTAGCTTGCTGGGAAGATCATGCTGGGGATGATGATACTGGGCTATATGTGGTTGTTATGATTTCTAGCAAGGAAAAATGTTTCTAAAGGATTTTTTTCTCTGTATCCATTAAGTTAAATCAGGATAATCCCTGACTGTATATATAGCTGTTTAAAGTAGTTAGCAAATCTTCAAAGGTGACCCAAGGAATGTTTGAGTATTTGGTGGCCCATATTTACAGAAACTTGTTTCTACTTCATACTGCATTTTCCTCCTGAATTCAACAAACTGTAGTAGCTTTCAGTTGAATCCTAAATTGTGTTGAATGTATGTAGTATTTTCTTTCTCCTGTTGGAAAGAAATTCCAGCAGCTCGGCCAGCTGGTGCTGGGATGAATTGTGTATTTTTGACTTGATCTAGCTTCCCAATATTTAGAATATGGCTAATGTGATTTTGTCGAGGTTTTCAAAGGAGTCTTATTATAGTGACTGAGATTTTCTGACTTAATAAAGAGGAAGAGAATTACAGAGAAAACTATTTTGTAAGTGTGAGCTTTCCTTTTCACTGGTCTGTGAGTCCTGTACTACGTGCTCTGTAGATTTATTTAGTATAAAGGATCCTAGTTAAAACTTCATTTTATTCTTTGGCAATCTTTTGCCTTATGGCATCACTGATGATGTGAATAAAAAAAGAAACTAAGTTTCAGAAATTAATTGTAGTCATTTTGCAGAACTCAAGCTGTCTAAACTTGTCTATATGTTTTTGTTATGGATCTTCAGCTTTTTTAACTGAAAAAAAAAAAGCACCTTAAGCTCATCCTAACTAAAATTGTGTAAATGTCTAAGCTGTCGTTTTAAACTGCCATGTAAATATATTAACCTAGAACAACATCTATTATCAACAGACCTGGCCACAGAGAGCAGTCCCTTTGACCTATTTAACACTTCTTGCTCCATTTATTGCAGTCCAAGCTTTGTTGCCCCTCAGAGAGGTTGCTGGGAGAGCACTGGGCAGAGTTCTTGGCAGGAAGTCAATGATCCCAGATTTGTCTCTTAAAACATTCCCCAAACACCACTTTTAGATCAATTTTAAAGCAGGCTTCAAACTTCCAAGTTTGATACATCCTTAGGTTGTCATTTGACTTGTCACCTTCCTCTCTACCACACCAACTTGTTTCTGAGACCAAGGCTGGAGTGACTCTTCAGGAAGCAGTGGTCTGTGGTAGGCTCTTCACCTTCCTTGTCATTGCAGTTAGATCTCTTAGGAGATGAATCTCACTTGTTTAAAAAGCTACATACCAACCTTTTCTTTTTTTCTTCAAAAGCTGATGAGGTATTGGCTGAGTAGACTCCTGGGTTCACCCAAAATAAGCTATGTATTCTCAACAATTCTGTAGACCTCCCTATAAGAACACAGGGAACCTATTGGAATACAGATTATACAGCCCTGTAAGCACAATTGTGATGTAGATAGCTAAGGCAAAACCTAGCCACTTTAAAGAGGAGCTCTAAAAGTATTAGGAGTTTTATTTATGCTTCATTTTTTTTATTGTCTTGTAACGATTTGATAGTGAGACATGCTTCAAAATACTTGCATGTAATTAATTCTGTATGTGTTGATCACTGTCAGAGTAGAACTGGGAGAATATTTGCATCCCAGTCACACAAAGAGTATTAGAAGGATAGCCATATATGATATACTACAAATTGTGGGGTGGCAATGAATGTTTATATTTTCCATTCCAGCTACCATACATACTACATCTGTTAATGGAGTAGTATCACAAGCCATGCATCTAGGCTGTTTTACATGTTAGTAAGCCCACCATTTGAAATAGGAGTGCCACAGAAGATGGTTGGAAAGGTTATGTGCCCTGTGCAACCATTTTTGAATAACCTTCAAATCAGGACACTATTTAAGAACAGGTGCCTTTCCCTACACAGCTCTTTCTAGTGGTATGGTATTAACTGGGTTTGTAGTGAATGAGGAAAAAAGCCATTTAACTTCTGGCCTTTTTTTAAAAGGGGGTGATTTGAGTAAACCCTTTTAATATAACAAAGCTTGGAAGTTCTAGATGTTGGCACCTTTTTCAAATGGTCAAGCAGCAGCAGTGCATCAATCATCAGGCAAGTGAAGGCTTGTGCTGTACTGAATGTTGACTGAAACAGAAGATTCCTCATTTTGCAATCACAAAGCAAATTTCATTAAAATTAGCAAAGCAGATTTTATAGGAGATCCTCTTTCAGTTGTAAGAAAAAAAGCTGTGTTAGGTCATCTGTTCTCTCCGTAGACTTCTTAACAGCTACCACATGAGACAGCATGGTAAATCTGATGGATTAGGTCTGAATTTTACTTGTTCTGAGTTCTGCTTGGATACAGATTTGTGACCTTGTATGCAGCCAGTTATTTGATGCAAAAGCAGGGGTTTGACCTACTCAGTGGAAGATGCATGCGAAATGTGAGAGGACTGGCCCCACTATGTTTGGATGCTTTCATTCCACCAAATCAGATTGCTTCTCAGGCTCTTTTAGAACATAACAAAATATGCAGCTGGGCAAAAGTGACTCTTGAAACATGGCCCAAGAGCCTGAACATGGAATTTGTATCTTAGCCTAAGAATGATGACACATCTCTTGTCTTCTCTGCAAGTCAATCTACCTCCTCTCTTGCAGAATGTGGTTGAGGTTGGGTTTCTTTATTCTGAGCTAATTATTGACTCCAAATTTTGAAAAGACATCTAAAAAGATTGTTCCTCCAGGTACTGTTAGCAACCATGTAATAAAATATTGTTGGGCCTTCATCTGAAATACTTCTGAAACCTCCAAGCCATGTGAGCTCTCCCTCTAGAATCCCAATACCATCCTTTGCACTGCTTTGCAGTCTTCCCTTGGCCTTCCCCTTGTGGTTCTCAAATATTGCAGTTGCCTTGTTCTTTGTTGTTTCTCTAGTGCAGATTTTCAGGGAGTTAGAGGCCTTATCTACTACTCCACCCTATTTGCTGTTTTACTCAAACAGCTATCCTTAGACTTGCTCAGGATTTCCTTCATTTTAATTTTCCATTTCATCTGGGTGAGATACCTTACCTCATTGTGCCCCCACCAAAACACACTGCCTACCAGGCTTTTCGTTCCACCAGGTCTCTGTTTTCACAGGGCATTGTTTCTCTGGATCCGTTCTGAGAAATGCAAGGTGGCATCTTAATTGTACAGGCATTGTGAAGTAGCTGCTGTCGTAGAGCTTTCCATTAGCATAGAGCATGTTCATAGCACAAGGTGGAAGCTGCTCTTCAATTTTCCTATAGGATATGAACCTCTTGGTGTAAACTCCTGACATGTAAATCCAGTGGCAGAACTTTTAACTCTTTAGTTACAAGGCAAAACTTTAAGCATAGGGAACTCTCGACTTTTCTTTCTTTGTTTTTTTGCTAGTGCACATCTTAGACTCGTACTACTGAAGGATATGACTAATTGAAAGAAGTGACTTTATATTTGGGTTATATGGAACAATAAGCTAAAATCCTCCCAGAAACCATAATTTTGTTGAAAATTCTATGCAGGCATTTTAAAATCTGGTTAAGCTGTAAGGAATTCCAGGACTGCTTAGGTCTCCACTGTGGTATGTTTAATTTTAAATCTGTGTCGTTTGGAAGAAAGAAGGAAAAATGAAGTTTAGGAAATTTTTTTTTTCACTATCTGCCAGTGCAGATTAACAAGCTGGGGAGGCAGCTTTCAAAACTTCTAAATTTATGGATAAGATTCCCTGATGTTTTTTAACAGCTACTAGAAATCTAAAGCGCACAAACTTTTAAATCTACCATGCTTTCTGTTGTGGAAGGGATATGTTGTGGTGTTAGCAATTTTAATCCTGGAATACAAATTGATTTTAAAATGTGTTGAATATGTAGGGATGACTTCATGCAAGTTAATAAACCATTTGTAAAGTGTTTGTATACAACCCTTTGTATCATGTTGTTGGTACACCTTACCAATTTTTTTTTTGAGCATGTATTCCATTCTTTACTTCTGTACAATTTCTATTGTTGCTGTAAATATTCTAAAAGAGAAAAAAAATTCCTGTGGTAACCTTAATTATCAGCATGGAAATGGTTAATTTTTACTGAGCACAATGTATTTTTGAATGGGCCTTCCAAAATATGTCTTTAATAAAAATGCAAATTTTGCACTAGAACACTGGCATTGTTCAACAGCTTACCAACCTTTTCACACATCTCTTCCAGAGCACCTCTCCATACGTTAGCTTGGCTCAGATGAGTGGAATGGACCAGAACCAGGAGTCCTGTGCCCAGTGGGTCACTGCCAGGTCCAGGCTGACTCCCCCGTCTGGGAGGCTGCTTGTATCTGTCCACAAGCCTGATGTTTCCGTGGGATGCTTCCACAAGGCAACATCTCAGAAGTACTTTGTTTCCCACCATTCCTCTAGTCTCATTGCAGGATGGAGTCTTCCTTTCAGGGCGAGAATCTCTGCTGTTCTCTCTTTTGAAAAGTATCAACCCACCAAGCCCCTCAGCAGGCACTACTAGAAATTAAAAGGCCCTGAAAGCTTCCAGCCCACAGTCTTCACCACAGGAAAAGTGTCATGATGGCATTTGGTCATTGTCACATGTAAACTGAGACACTTCTAAGCAAGCGTTGAGGTGTCAGCAATAAGAGTTTTTGATTGCTTCCTCTTTAATGTATCCTGGCTATGAGTATTTTTGTTACTGTGTGCAGTGCAGCTTTAAAAAAACTTTAAATATTTCCCTGCTAGTCTCATTCTTTGGAGTAATTGGAAACAAACTGAGGAGTAGTGACCACTTTTCCTGGGCCTCTCTTCTTTCCCTCTGAGCTCCAGCAAGACTTGCTGAAAGCCAGGACTTGCAGTCTGTTAGGTCCCTCCGAAACAGCTGCCTGATGGGTTGTGCAGCAGCCACAGCCTTGGTGAGACCAGGCTGCTCCTAGTGCCTGCACTGAGCTGTGCCCATCACCTCCCCAAGAGGGAAACTTCCAGCCTGAGCTAATGACTTCAACTTCCACCAGGACAAGCATTTCAACATTTCCATCCAGAAATGGGGTTGAAATGCATTTTCTTGAGATGCCCCAGCGCTCTGGGGGACTTGGCTTTACTCTTAAAACCTTACTTGGCTCTTACTCTTCCAAAAATCTCATTTTAGTAACCCCTTTTCTGTACCCCCTGCAGAGCCCCAGAAACTGGAGTGGCCATCTCCTTGAAGAGATTGAGCACTTCGATGTGGTATCCCCAGTGTAGTCAGGATTAGACCCCCATGGAATGGAGGGCAGAGTGGACATTTTTCTCTGGGTGGAAGTGAAGGGATAATTCCTGCATGTACCCGTTAAGATAAAGGGCTATTGACTTACAAATGAAGTGGCTGGTCTGGAGGCCTGAGGCAGTCTCTGATCAGGTAACTTAGACTGGGTACAAACTTCTCAGCACTTCTCTCTATGCATCCCATCCTAAAAATCCAGGTCATAAAGCTGAAAGCAGTTCTTGGTCCTACTTCCTATTTCAAACCCCTTGTGTTCTATGCAGTTGCAAAGCCATACATTGGTCTCCCTATCTTTGCAGGTAAAGACCTGCAGGATTGTTTAACATCTTTGTCAGCAACATGGACATTGAGTGGGATTGAGTGCACTGTCACCAACCCCTGTTGTGCAGTTGACACGCTGGAGGGAAGGGAACCCATCCAGAGGGAGCCAGGCAGCCTTGAGAGCTGGGCCTGCGCAAACCTCATGAAGTTCAGCAAAGCCAAGTGCAGGATCCTGCATGTGGGTCGAGAAAGTCACACGCAGAAATAGAGATTGGAGGAGGAACAGATCAAGAGCACTCCTGAGGAGAAGGACTTGGGGCTGCTGGTGGATGAAAAGTCCAGCACAAGATGATGAAGTGCAGCTCCAGCACAGAAGGCTGATTGTATCCTGGACTGTATCGAAAGCAGTATGGGCAGCAGGGTAAGGGAGGGGATTCTCTCCCTCTGCTCTGCTCTGCCCTAGTGAGATTCCACCTGGAGTGCTGTGTCCAAGTCTGGGGCCCCCAAAGCAAGAAAGATGGGAACCTATTAGAGCATGTCCAGAGGAGTGTCACTGATTTGTTCACAGGGCTGGTACATCTCTCCTATGAAATCAGGCTGAGAGATTTGGGCCTGGAAGAGAAGGCCCTGGTGAGGCCTTATAGCACCTTCCAGTACCTAAAGGAGGCTGCAGTAGAGCTGGAGAGGGACTCTTACAGGCACATGTAGTTATAGGACAAGGAGGATTGGCTCTAAGCTAAAGGAGGGCAGGTTTAGATTAGATATTAGCAAGAAATTCTTTACTGTGAGGGTGTTGAGGCACTGGGACAGAGTGCCCAGAGAAGCTGTGGGCTCCCCATCCCTGGAGGTATTCAAGGCCAGATTGGATGGGGCTCTGAGAAACGTGGTCTAGTGGAAGATGGCCCTGCCCATGGCAGGGAGATAAGAGCTAAATGATCTTCAAGGTTCCTTCCAACCCAAACCATTCTGTGATTCTATGATTATGAGGAAAAGCTTTTGTATTTATGTAATTATACTTCAGCTGGTGCTGTCTCACTTTCACGATGGCCTCAATCACACTGTTACTCTAACATGCTGAATTTATGCAGAAGTGGAAGTCAAATGCAATTCTAAAAGCATTTTAGGACCACTTAATTAATTAAGCCTCTCAGCACTCTTTATATAAGAGGCAGAGGTTAAGTGAATTTCTAGAGGTCAATTAGCAAGTGAGCTGCATAGCAAGGATCAGAACAGAAACTCCTGCTTTAGCAGGAACCACTTAGTTGCAAGTCAGAAGTAGGTCCCTTCCCCATGCAAGCTGGAGAGGTGAACTGCAGATAAAGGACAGGGCAAGGCAAGAGGTAAATGAACTGTGAAATGCACTGTGTTCCATCTTATGTATTGCCATACATTTCAATCTAGAAAAAGGTCTAGTGATTTCTTTGAAGATGAGAGGCTGGAAGAGTGATAGCACAGGTCCTTTCTACCTAGAAAGTATTTTCTTCCTCCAAGATTTTATTATATTCTCTATGTAGGATCAGTCATGTGAAGAGATGTAATTTAGTGTGGTGCCTTGGTGTATAATGGTGTGTGGTCCATCCATTCAGCTTGTGCATTAAGCCTGCCAACTCTTCCAAACCTCACAGGAGCTTCTGGCCTTTGCCACTGGGTGCATTTCCAAAACTAGACAACTGAAAAACCCTGGACTATGCATAGGAACTTGTCAGAGGCCAGTCACAGACAAGGCTTTGACTAGCTACAGTCAAGCTTAACTGCTTTGGGGTGATACAAATATTCACCAGCTTGTGCCCAGTTCATCCTTCTGTCCCTTGCGCTCCCCCCTCCACTCCTCAGTTGTGCAGGAAAACATCAGCACCAAGGCTCCTTCCCCCATTACCATCCATCAGGACATGGAGCTGCCTATGTGGCTTTTAGGGCAGGGAGAGCTGTGTGTTAATTTGTTGGCAACCGCATCCAGGGCCTGGAAATGCTTCTGCTTTCAGTGTTAGCAAGACAAGAGCTGTGATGGCTGCTGGGGAGCCCTTGTCTCCCTCATGCTGGAAGTGCAGTGCCTCCAGGGAGGCTGCTATACCATGCTGGTCCCAAAGCTTGGCTGCTGAGGAAGTGCCTCGAGCTCAGTGGGTCTTCTTAGTAGAGCTTGCCTTGACTGTTCATCATTAAGAGAAGCACACAGTGATTTCTTACTAAGAAAATGTGTCCCTAGACCAATTTATGGATAGGCAAAAATCCTACCCATGGATGACGAGGTAGGAGGGAAGCAAGGGAGTGCTGGTGTGTAGCAATCATCTCAGCAGATGAGAATTGGTCTTTTCTACATCTCTGTAGACTTTGTACTGTTGGTAAGCGGAGCAGCTTTCAGGCTTGCCAAAGAGCTTATTTCCTTGACAGCTATTATTTGTCTCTACATACAGGAATAAAACAAGGCAGAAATATCTGCTCTCACAAATGAATGTGATGAATTTCGCAGCCCTCCAAAGGCATTTCTCAAGGTTTTGGTAACATCCCATTTGTTTTTAGTCATATCTGTACTCCTGCTCTGCACACCGAGCATTCACCTTTCTGCCCATGGGGATAAGGAGAGGACAGGAGAGGCAGACAGGCTGCCTCAGTGCCACTGTCTTCATGCCTCTCCTCTCTTCCCTGAGACAGTTCAGGTTCTGATGCTGTGACTCTTTGGGATGGATGCACATATTGTTAGAAAATAGGGAAAAGGGCTCTGGTGTCTGCCAGGTTTGTGCTGCGGGTGTGTGGGAAGGCAAACCAAAGCCATCACTCCAGAGCTCCCCACAGCCCTCCCTCATGGGAGCTGCGGGGGCTGCAGTTCCCACCTAGACTGTGCTGGGCATCGGCTCCTGGGCTGAGGCAGGGACACGAACCTTAGGAATTGGGCTGTCACCCCAGGAAGATGGGTCCATCATCCACATGCCCCAAATTCTTTAGGTGCTAAACACGCACTGGAGATCAGGCCATGGAGATCAGTTAAGAAGAGTGAGTCCCTGTATCTGTGCCCAAACATCCACAGGGAGCGAAGTGCTGGGGTCCCCAAGATGTGTCAGTACAAAACCAGAGAGGATACAGAGAGTTTATCCACCTGGTGCTCGAGGCACAGATACCTGTCCCAAAACCAGGCCCAGCAGCTCAGGCCAGAGGTTTCCTGAGAGAAGCAAACATGAGGTGATTTGAGAGTGTGGGATTCAGATGGAGGCCCTTGTACCAGGGACAGGCCGGATCTGGCCTCAGCCCTGTCTCAGGCCATGAGATGTCTGTCCTGGCATACACCTCTCCTCCTGAAGAGAATCCAAGCCCTGCCTTTGGACCCCATCTGCATTTCAGTGTTCACAGCACATCACGATGATCATTTCCCTGACCTAACACCCAGGGCCAGAAGCACTGCATCTCACAGGATCCATGGCTATGAACCTTCCTCTTCCCCAGTGTATGTCCCACAGCCCCCCACCAGCTGTACACCAGGCATGGTGTGAAGTAACATTTTATTCAAGACAGCCCTTCCCGCAGGCTGGGTGTTCACACCGCGGGCAGGGCGGCGGGCGAGGCCCGGCGGCTGCACAGGCCCTGAGAGCCCCTCCGGACACGGCGCTCAGCCGCACTTGGCCAGGCACTCGAGGAGCTCCATGCGGATGGCGATGCGCACGTGCCAGCCCAGCGGGATCAGGCGGATGAAGCGGGCCACGATGGGCGGCCGCAGCAGGTTCTGCACCGAGGACGAGCGGTCAGAGTTGCCGTAGAAAACCTGTGAAGGGAGGGGTGGTTAGGGGGCTGGAAATCCTGTCCCACGAGTTTGGGGTGTCTGTGCAGAGCAGAGGAGAAGGAGGCTCCTTCCCCTTCCTGCTCCTTCCCCTCCACCCTCAAAACAAAAGACTTTAAAAATAGCCAGATGTAGACAATTTTTGTCACAATGATTCAGTTTTCTAAGTAGGCCACTTTTCCCCATCGGTCCTGCACTTTTTATGGTTAGGCCAGAAAATCTCACCCCATTCTCATACCATTCTCTCTCATTTGCATTCCTGGACCAAGGTACTGCTTGTTTGGAGTGAATATGGTTGACTTTGGCTCTTTGAAGTTCATGAGGCAGGCTCCAACACAAGCCAGCACAGACAAAAAATATATTTGAGGGCCCTTTCCCCATTCCTTGGCCTGGATGTCACATCTGCTGCCATGACCTGTTTTTTTGGGAAAACTGAGCATCTCCCCAGGGCTGCAGGAAGTCAGCAAAGCCATCAGAGCCTCCTATTCTAGGACAGGGTAATTCCCACAGATGGGCATTGAGGACACCTGGGAGGCAGCAGCTGTGGCATCCCCCACCCCAGCTGGACTGCACAGGGACCAGAGGCAACACTGTAATATCTCCCCAATGCAATTTTTTGTTTCAAGTCAACCAGTAAGAAGTGCAGCATGAAAATGGCTTGGTGGTTATAACTTTACTAGTTGCAGATTTTGTCTGAGGGGTTTTTCTGCACCAGGATCACACATTATCACTGGACATGGCAATAAAAGAAATTCCCATGCAGTGCCAAAGCATGGCTGGGGCTGAGTGACCACAGCTAAGAAAGGGGTTTTATCATGGAGGTGCTGCCTTTCTGGAATGCCAGCTAATGCCTCTTAGCTTAATTTGGACTCCAGTATGATCATTAGAAAACACAAATAATGTATTTTGTCCTTCTGCACTGGTCAGCATAACACACTCTCACCTCAGGGGGAATGGCCCCTCTCTGTGATGCTCCCTGATGCAGAGTGAGCACCGAGAACCATCCACCCTGCTGCTCCCACAGCATCCCCCTTTTTTGATGCACCTTCCTCTGAGACCTGTTGTCACCAAACATGCCACCCTCCCAGCAGTGGCCCCAGAGCAGAGGTCACTGACCCGGTTGTTCCCGGTCTGGTCCTTGTAGTACACCCAGTTGAGGTTTTCATCAGTGCGGTACTGTACGCTGTACTTGGTCATCCACTCATCAGCATCACAGCGCCCTTGTGTGAGGATCCCCGAAATCACCTTCACCTCCTTCAGGTCGATCTGCAGCCACTGTGCAGTGTCCTGGTATTTGGAGAGCCACGCACACCTGGGGGGACAGCACCAGCCCTGTTCTGCCTTCCACAATGCCCTCCCAGGCAGAGCCTCCTGCCCCCACACGGCCTGGGCTCCCCAGCCCACACACCCACAGCCCCCAGAACCCCTCAGTGAGGCATTTTTGAACTCACCCAAAGCCTTGGCCATTGAGGCGGGCCTTGTTGGCTGTCCAGGAGGAGTACCAGCCCGTGTACTGCTCAGGGTTGGAGCAGCTGATCTGGTCTGGGGTGACCGCACCAGACTCAAAGCCCAGGGGCTTGTGGTAGGGACACTCTGCAGAACAAAGGAAAAACACTTAAGGGACAGAAGTGTTTTCTGGGTATGTTTGCACATATATTGTGAACACCTCCTGGGGTTTCATTGCTCTCTCTTCTCCCTGATTAGGATGCTGGGAATGCTCTTATCCCAGATGACAACCAGCCCTGGGGCCACAGGGTTTTCATTTCTAAACTTCACTTGTGTTAATTTCTAACTCTTCTTTCTCTCTCAAATTTACTAGACTTGTTCTGACTGCAACATTTTGGGGGAAAGGCTTTATTCAGATGTTGCAGTCTGAATCTCCCTCTTGTAAGCATGCAGAAGAAGAGCCTGACTGGATGCATCAATCTGGATCCAGCCTCCAGGCTGTCAGCTTTTGCCTGGTCCTTGAGTAATGCTGGGCACTTCTTTTCTTGCTGGGCTTTACCTCCTTCTGCCCCTCCAATGACTGTCTTGATTTATGGCTCTACTTGCATGGCAAAATTGCTGAGCCAGTCTGGTCATCCCTCTACAAGCACCCTCAGATCTTTATTTTCTGCTATGGGGACCTTCTTTGCATCTGGAGGTGGCCTTGCCTTGTGGAAAACTTGCAGATGCTCTGGTGCCAGTGAGGTGTCATGCTCAGCCCTGCTGAGGGCTCAAGGATTTCAGTTTTTGACTGCAGATCTTCAAGGTAACAATTATGCCCCCACAACTGTCTTCTTCAATAGTGAGAAATTCAACACGACTATGACTGACTGCAAAACTACTGGAGAAAGAAATACTAATTCATTATTAAAACTTTCTGTGGTGGGTCACCACACTGTACTCTGGAAGGCAAGACTTTAGTGATGCTGAGCACCTGCATGCTACCTGGACCTAGTTGCAATTTTTTTGTTACGATCTTTTTTTTTCTTATGTGATCAGGTTAACATTTTGTATCAAGACACACAGAATGAAGGCACTCAAGTGTCACATAGGGATTGCCTAGGCAAACATCTATATCATGGGCAGAACTTTCTGATTTTGCAGCCTGCAGAGCCTCTGGAGTCCCCAAAGGCAATTCTGTCCCTTTCTCCAGTTTAACACAGTTTTTTTCATGGGTTTCAACAATAAAGGAGCAAGCAAAGCTCTGCGCAGCTTCACTTGTGGGTAAGAGGATTCCTTGCCTTATCCATGCCTGAACAACCACCATGGTGCCTCATGTTAAAAACAATCAACATATGGGGAGCATCAGTGGATGCCCAGAACCTGGCATGACTGTGGCCTCCCACTGCAACTCCCCAGCACTTGCAGCCATGTGGTCGATGTCTCATTAGCAAGCTCTACTAGGTCAATATTTCATGCATCAATATCTCATTAACATATCTTGCTCAGTTGGGACCTCATTAACATGTTTTTCCCCATGAAAACATATAGCTACTGTCCCGCCTTCCTCCAGGCATGGAAACACCATGCTTTCCCACCATGTTAAAAGCCTTGTTCCCCTTGTGCAAGAGAGTAGCCCTGTATGTTTACTATTCGTCAGGCTAATCTCGAACACCACCCAACTTTACTTTTAGCAACACTAATCCACAGACCACACAACCGTAATGCAATTAGCAGGTCACCTTCTGGTGAGTCTGTTTGTGCCATGCACAGGGACCTGCCAAAACAGACGCCTGGTGCCTGCCCAGCCAAAGCAGCTGAACCACTGAACACTGCTACTGCCAAGTCAGAGAAAAGTCATGCAGTGTTTGCGAGGCCAGCTGCTCCCTTCGGCTGCTCTGCAAACTGTCCTCAGGCAGCAGGGAATGCCAGGCCACACAACGTGGGCTGGGCTAGGCAAGGGGAATGCAAAGCCGCTCTCTGAGGACAGCGACAGCTGAGAGTTACAGTGGAAATGTTCCTCATTCAGGAGAACAAGGGAAATGCCTTCATTACTCAGCTACATAATGCTAATGAGAGAAACACCCCCTCACACCTGGCCGGGCCAGGAAACCCAGCACCACTCCTTGCACACATGTTCCTTGGCCATGGACAGATCAACCAAACCTGCCACCTTCCCTTCCCTTCCCATTTAAAAATATGCTGTAAAGAAGGAATAAACTGTTTTTCTTGATCTCTGGAGAGTCTAGAAGATGGCCATGGTCACAGGCTAAACTGCAGCAAGGGAGAATGAACCTACATGGTACAAAAGGTTTCCTACAGCAAATCCTACACATGGCAGTAGCTGCCCCAGCCAGTTTCTGGAAGCACCAGCACCAAGGGCTCCAGGAGGAGAAAGACAAATGCCCACTGTCACTGGCCAGCATAGGCCACCCTTAGTGACCTCCCAGGGCCCAGGCATGGGGGCTGCCTCTGCCTGATGGTGTAGGGTCATCCCCTCACCTCACCAGAGGTGGGGCCGGTTCAGCTCCACCAACCTCATCAGCAGCTGGATTTGGAAGGTGCCAGCTCTGCAATGCCAGGTGCAAAGGGAAGGCTGCTGAAGGGCACAGACAAAGACAGCTGAAGGCTCTCTCCCTTACCTGGCATGCACTCTAAGCCGTTATTCTCACTGGACCACACTGAGTTAGGGCCTCCTTGGCAATCACATTTGCAAGCCTTGCTGTGCCACAGCTCCAGTCTCTCATCCTAAAGCAAAGGTAAAAAACGAGTAATAAATCAACATAGTCATCAACATTAGTGTCACTAGGCCAAATCTGAATTCTCAACCTCAGACAAATGCTTGTGCCTGTCTGGACTGCTGCACCTTGTCTGAGACCCTTTCCTGTCGCCAGCTCAGCATGAAGCACAGAACGAATTGGATCTGTAGTATTCACATCTTCTGTGTCTCAGGAATTCATTATAGAGAGACACAGAAGAGAAAACAATTTCTATTTCTTTCCCTTGTTTTCTCCTTGTGGAATGCAGTGGAAGAATGTTTACCTGGCATGATGAGCTCATTGCATTCTGCTGTGGATTGTTTGGCCCTGGTGGCCAATCGAATCCACCTGTGTCTGGCTTCTCTCTCAGAGAGGGTCACAAGTAGTAAGTAGTTAGATACAGTAGTTAGAATTAGGATGTAGTTTTAGTATGTCCTCTTTAAATAGTATATCAATGTATTCTAATATAGTATAATAAATAAATGATACAGCCTTCTGAAATGGAGTCAGACATCATTTCTTCCCAGAGGATTTGCCGGCATTCTCGCCACAACAAATGGTGACCACAACAAATGGTGACAACAACATTGGATCCCCTTGGATTCAATGGTCAGAGCATGTGCCTGAGCTTGAAGACCCAGGTGCCATCCCTCCCTTGCCCCAAGGCACTAGGGCTGGGCAGTGTCAGACCCCAGCATTTACCTGGCAGCTGAACTATCCAGAGAGACTTACCTCTCCTGGGGACAGGGCCATCACAGCTGGGCAGGAGGGAGGGAAGTGGGCATGGAGAGAAGAAGAGAGAGAGAGAGAAAGAGATCAGAAACAAAGATGCTGTAAGCAAACATCAGGAAATACAATCAACACTTACTCCTGAGATAGAGACAAATAAATAGAGGAAGGACTGATGAATCTACAACATTTCCCCAAGCTGATTGCCAGGAGAAGGCAAGAGAACATGGGCAGGAGCAGGGCACCGCATGCGCTCATGTCTGTGCTACTCCTCCATCAGGTTTTCCTTCAGATGCCTTTGGCATCTCCTCTTCCTGATCACATACACCTGAATCACCCTGAGGCAAAACATGTGCTGGACCCTTCAGTCCCTGCTTTAGAGCTTATTTTGCACATATCCATTTTTTATGCCTTCCTGCTCCACACTTTCCCTGTCACATTTTCCCCTTAAAATGTTTAAGCTGATGAACTTCAAGGTGAAATCCTAGCCTGGTGCCACTGCAGATCCCAAGCATCTTTGGAGGAGATAGGGCACCTCACAAGGTGCTTGGCCTGAGATCGCTCCCTCTGGATGTGATGGAGAAAAAATAAATGTAAATAGGCCTGCCTAATCTGCCTTACAGACAATACTCCTTGTTTTCCTTTCTTAGGGAAAACCAGTAATTGTGGCTCTGGAGGAAGAGATGCTATTTTTGCAACATCTGACCTGTTTTATCTCCTGCCTCTTACTGAGCAATGGCTTTTTTATTAGGCCTTTTCCTTACTGAAAAGGCTCCTCTTGCTTCACAGTGAAGTCCAAAGCAGAGTAGGTTTTAGACTGGTAGAATATTTCCCAAACAGCTATGAAAATAAAATACTAAAAAATACTAAAAAATTACTCCCATGACTGCTGATAACTCATCAACACAAGTCAAATGTCAAACATCAGATTTTCAAAGATGTAGGGAATCTACAAGCCAGTAAGGAAAAAGTGATTGAGCAGGTAAAGGCTTACATACAGGAGCCATAAGAAACCTGCCATCTCCAGAGGCAGGTTTCATATTTTGTGAATATGAAAAGATGACTTTTTCACCAAATGAATTAGACTCTGAATTATTCACTGAAATCTAGTTATGATTTATTCATTCATACACTGTCACTTTGCTGAGCCTAGGAAGTTCCAGCTAATGCTGGGGATTTACATCTTACATTACTATAGCAAGTTTCATCTCAAAAGGCTCACAAACACAGAGCAATTATAATCAGCTGAAATATAAACTATATACAAAGCTCTGTTTATTACTGAAATGCTACTGCTCCTTGGGTGTGAAAATGAGTCTAAATGTATCAAGAGTCTAAAAAAAAGACCTCCAAAACCAAAATGATAAAGAAATTTTTAAAAATTCCTTTCTCTAACACAGAGAGGGTCTCCTGTGCTTCAGTGTCCCAGAGTAGCATTTCTGGCATCAGGAACTTACCACCTTAACCCACAGCATTGGCCCTGGCAGAAAAAGTAAACGCCAGTCAACAATAAAAATTGTGGCTTCAAGTCAGGCCCAAGAGGGAGGCAGGCAGCATGAGGCCAGCATGCTCAGGAGGAAAACATGCTTGTACATCTCCAGACATCTTGTAAAGCATAGGCTGGAGGCCCCACACAGCACTGCACTACTCCTTTCCAAGCACAAATGTTACCAAGCCAAGCCTTGGGACTCCACTGTGCAATCAGAAAACCAAGGCAGAGGGGCAAATTCAAAGCCACTCCAGTGCTGTGTCACATGGGGCAAAGAGGTTTGACCTAAACCTGTGTGAAGGTGATTTAAGTTAATGCTGTCTGTCAATACAAGAGAAACCAGGATTTTATTACTTAGCAAAACTGCACCATCTGTGCCATTAAAAGTAATGCAGTGCCTGCCTCTCCTGCCTGCCCTATGCTGTTAGATGCCAGTGCTGGAGAGGCATTGGTACCTGGGGCGTGAGATCCAGGCTGGCAGGTGTCTCTCCTGCCCCCCTGGCCCATAGAGTGGTGTCCTTTCCCAGCAGGACAGATGCTCTGCTCCAGGAGCACCAGCTGCAAGGGAAGGACTCCCTTGCCCTGACATCTGGGATGGCTCCCCAGCCATCACAGCCTGCTGTGTGCTTCCATTGCCCAGCAATCCCAGGCTCACAGGGCTGCAGGCTCAGCTCTTTCCAACTGCTTAACCACTTCATTTTCATCTTTAGAAGACTGATTTTTGTGGAGAAAACTTTTGTGGGGTTTTTTGGTTTTTGGGGTTTTTTTTTGTGGTTTAACTCACTTTCTGGAAAAGAGGTTTTAAAAAGGCTGCTTCTGGGTCATTGACTCCAGCCATTAACCTAAGGAAGTTATGATCCATGACTGTAGTGTGGTGAGGCCTGTTCTTGAGCACTCCATTCCTGGCACGGGGAAAGGGGATGTGAGTTACCAGGATGGTGTAGGATATTGCTTTGTGACCATGCTGAGCCCTTCAATAGGCCTCCCTTTGACACCCAAGAAAGATCAAAGTTTAATATGCTATTGACACTTGCAGCTGGAAACTCAACAGCTGTGAGTGAAACGACAGGCAAAAAAGGAATAGATTTCAGGTGGGTGGGTGTATGGTAGCATCAATTCAACCACCAGGAATAAATCCTCCTCCCCAGGTGACCCAGCATTTTGTGAGTGGCTGCACTCAGCCAGTGGTGCCTGCTCCTGAGCTACAAGAGTGGCTTTGAGGGCTTTTGCCTCATCTGCCAGGGGACACCACTGCAAATCAAGCAAGGGTGTGAAATTCAAGTCCAAAAGCCCCTTTTTCAATGCAATGTTTTATTGGCTCAGTCCCACAACACACATTGGTGCAAAGGCAGTGCCAGGGTGCCAGGCAGTGCTGGCATACTGCCCCTCTGGCTGTCCCAGCTGGGCTGGGCACCTCCACTCCTCACCACATAACTTGCTGATTTAAACACCTCAAACAGGAGTTCAGCTTCCCCTTTCTCAGCTAGGAGAGGTGAACTGCTAAGGGCTTGAGCACAAGGGGCTCAGCCATCCAACCACAGTACAGGGGAACAGCAGGCTTGGTGTGGGGTAAGCACAGCAGTGGATGGCCAAATGCCCTGCCTGGGCAGTGCAGCCTCATAACCCCTGGCCTTGGGAGAGGAAAGCAAATGAAAGATGCCCTTGCCTGCAGTTGGCCACAAAACATAGTAATTGATATATTGGTGTATTTACAGCTGTGACAGGCCCTGTCCTACAAAGGAAATGAGGAGGAAAGCTGGCTGCCAATAGTCTAAAAATGTGATGGGCAGCATGCTTTTATAGCGAGCATGTTTGCCTTCAAGGAAGGTTACAAAGATAATTGGTAATTGTAGGTCAGAGAGAACGAATTGCTGCAATTCAAGGGAGAGTCATAAGGCCTGTATGGCCACCAGGGGCTGTTTTAAAAGCCTGGACTGACAAAAACCCCAAAACATTAAAAAGGAAAGAGCTCTATTTACAGCCCTCCAGGACCTTCAGCAAACCATCAGTCCAGTGAAATAAATTATTATCTGTGTCTGTGGGAGGCAGGGAGATAAGGCATGCACATTTCCTGTCCCTTCACCCTACTCTGCAGTGTGGTGTGTCCAGAGCACTGCCATGAACAAATGCTATTCCACAGCACAGGATTTAGGGACCAGGGCTTGGGACAAGATCCAGGGGATGATTTTGTGCCAGGGAACCTGTGCCGGTGAGGCTGGGCTGCAGCCCAGGTCCTGAGATGTCTCCACTTGGCACCTGCTGCTGAGCAGGATGAAGGGGAATGAGACTCCAGGAACTGGTCCAGGTTTGGGGCAGAAAGAAATAAGCTGGCAGAGGTAGCCCTGGGGTGCCAGGATGGGGTTTCCTGAGATAGAGACTGGATAAAGCAGCAGGCACACCTTAGGGCCAATTGGGAAAAGGGGTAATCAGTAGCAAGGAAACTCAGCTGCTGGCATTTTAATAACAGGAACAGATAACTGTATTTCTCAGAAAAATGGTAATCATTAGGAATGTGGTTAAATAAGAGAAAGAAAGGAGGAAGATAAGTGTGGGCAGAAGTAACACTGCCAAAGGCTGTGTCCAATACAGTAACTCTGAGGAATCATGTTCACTATCCTGACCATAAAGTCACAGCAGCAAGTCATCTTTTAGTGTAGGAATTAATGACAGATATACAAGCATGTGAAAGCACATTATAAATATAAAAAAGAGAGAAAGAAAATATAACACAGAATAAATGTCAGTCACTCAATTTACTGGAATAAGTTCATGTAAACTTGATCATTGCCAGGAAAGTATGTGGAAAATGTTAATCTCTTTATTTATTTACTTTATTATAGAGGTGTCCTAGAAGCTTCAGCTGGAAAATAGCTGATTTTTTGTCTCATCTCTGTAAGCAACATCTCAGTTTAACAGCGCTCAGAGAGGTTAAATTATTTTTTCTCCCCCCAGTGGAGAGCAACGCCCCCATGATGCAGCAGTGCTTTTTGGGTACAATGGCTCTTTTTCTGCATCTGTGGGTTATGGGGTAGGGGAAAGGAAAACATCTCAAAGCCTCCAAAAATAAGTCTGGAGCCCCAGAAACGCTCTAAAAAGTCACAAAAATGGCTGGAATGGGTGGCACTGGTTTTATCACGCTTTCTGAAAGGCTCTCTTTTCCCTGAGCACCGCATTAGACAGCATCAGGAAGCAGGTTAGGTAACAGCCTGTAAGCAATACAGAGGGTCGAGACCGAAAAAAGCATTGCAGTGCCTCTGTGCCCATTGGGTGCTAGTTTGTATCTTGCTATATTATTAACTTAGGTTATTTTTACATCCCAGCCCTGAAAATCGTGCCAGGCGACTGAGGTGACTCACATCAGGCTGCACCAGCCCCCGTAAGAAGGTGCATTTTGGGAAGCTGGCACATTCGTGGCGTTCTCATCTCTGCTTGCCCCTGTGCCAGAGGCGATGGTCCCAGGGGTCCCTGCTGCAGCTGTGGCCGGTCCCCAGGTCCCCTTGGCAAGCACAGCCCCCCTGCTCACACGCTTCGTGATCGCTTTTGTTGATTTTCCCCCGGGGCTTTTTCCATGGCCGCGCCAGGCAGGCTCCATGGGACCGTGTGTTGTGCAAACAGCACCTTCATTTCTAAAAAGCGTGGGCTTTAAATGGTCCGTGGAGCTGTGCCGGCAGGCAGAGACCTCCAGGACACGTGCAGGTCTGTGTCCACCCAAAAACATGGGAAGCCAGGCTGGCCTGGTGGAAGGAGGGTGCCCATCCAGGAACTCCTACACCCAAAGCCCAGCCTATTTCTCCTGCAGATGACATCGTGTCCCCAGCAGGGACCAACACCCAGGTGTGACCACACATCAGCCTGCGAGCACTGACCTCTGCTGATCGCTGCCAGGCTCGGCCAGAGCAGAATCTGAGGGCAAGAGGACATTGGCCTGCAAAGGAGAGGTCTCATGCTTTAAGATTCTCACTCAGGCTTTGAATAGGCTGTTCTTTTCCACCTTCATTTTATGGGGATTCTTCACAGCTGTATTATTTTAATTTCAATGTAATTTTCTTCATTTGAATGATTTTCATTAGATTTTCCTTTTCATTCATTTGTATTGTGTTTCATGTAATATTTACTGGTATTTATTTGAAGGCAATAAAAAAACATATTTACGTAATCACAATTACACCTATTTAATTAATATTAATTACTCATTTTCCATAATGTTTCCACTAATTTTTTTTAATGTCGTGACAGTATTTGAAAAAAGCTAAATTAATTTGTACAAAAAAAAAAAATCTACCTTTCCTCCCTTTTTTCTTAAGAGATGTAAAACTAATTAATTTTTTTTCCCCAAAGCATTCCTTAGAAATTTTCAGCATTTTCTGACCTTATTGACATGTTTGTTCCTTCCTGCTTGGAACTACGCAGAACATTGCCTGCATAGTAATTTCATTAGATGCATTGATTATCCTTAAGGGCAGCACTACTCAAGACTACTTGATTATGCCTAAGGGCAAGCACTACTCAATGTTATTTACTGTGATCCAAAGGCCTGTTTGAGCCTTTAATTTTTTTACCTTTTTTTTTTTTTTGTGGGGGGGGGGGGGGGGCGGGTGTTGTTTTTTGTGTTTTTTTTTTTTTTTTTTT
>VZTT01034423.1:3225-22408 GCA_013400855.1 Buphagus erythrorhynchus | reverse complement strand
GTTGTGGTTTTTTTTTTTTACAAGGCTACAAAATAAGGAGTTGAAAAAAGAGAAATCCCCTCTCTGGAATTGCTGCGGTCTGCCGGTTCCTGCAGGCGCAGCGGGCTCGGAGGCGCGGTGCGGGCACGCCTCNAAAATAAGGAGTTGAAAAAAGAGAAATCCCCTCTCTGGAATTGCTGCGGTCTGCCGGTTCCTGCAGGCGCAGCGGGCTCGGTGGCGCGGTGCGGGCGCGCCTCCGGGAGCGCGCCTCTGTGAGCGCGGCTATGGGAGCGCGCCTCCGTGAGCGCGCCTCTGGGAGCGCGCCTCCGGGAGCGCGGCTATGGGAGCGCGGCTACGGGAGCGCGCCTCTGTGAGCGCGCCTCCGGGAGCGCGGCTACGGGAGCGCGTCTCTGTGAGCGCGGCTACGGGAGCGCGCCTCTGTGAGCGCGGCTACGGGAGCGCGTCTCTGTGAGCGCGGCTCCGTGAGCGCGTTCGTGTCACGCCGGGGCTCGGACGCTCCCCTCGCCTTGGGCAGGGCCCAGCAGCCGCCCCTCGCAGGAGCCTGCTGCTGCTCCACATGGTGGTGGTGGTTGGGATGCTGCCCCATGTGCTGCTCCTGCTGCTGCTGGGCTGTGTCCCCAGCGAGCACAAGCCCAGCCAGGGCGCGGGTGCTCCTCTAAGCCACTTGCTCTGCCAGGGAAAATCAGCTAAGCAGCTTATCATGGCATCACTGCACGTAGCTCCGAGAGCTGACCTAGCGGCACCTTCGTGCTGGGAGAGGCAGAAGTGAGAGGGGCACCTGGGCTGCTCTCTTTTTATCCACAGCAGGACACTTAGACCGCGAAACAGAGAAAAACAGTAAATTAAGAAATACAATAATTAAATACCAAAGGAGTGATGCCTGGAAAGTGATCTTGCAACTTATTTTTCACTGCAGGCTCTCCAAAAATATCCTGATGTGTGGGTGTCTATTAAAAGCAAGCTGTGTCTGGAATTCAGAGCAAGGTGTATGAACTTATTCCAAGGACTAATTGCAGTTATGCCACCAATAGGGAAAGAAAAGCCGGAGTCCGTATAAAAACACTCTTCCTAGAAGCTCAGGCACCAGTAACCTTCCCAAGTGAAACAAAGGAGAGTGAAGAGATAAGGCACGAGGAGAATGTACAAATATTTGCTGGGAGATTAAAAGAAAGACCTATTAATTAGGCAGAGCTGGGTACAGCCAAACATAACAAGATGAAATGAAGGCATGGCTAGTTGAGGAGCACTTATTTTCCTACCGATGAAATTTAGTAGAGCAAAATATTCAATTGAAACAGAGAAAAAAACAGATAGGAAAAAAACAGACATATGAAAACACTGGGAATTCAACACCCACAGGAGAAAAGTCGGACTGTCTGATTAATCTGTTCCTCACTGTGACAGATCATACTTGATTCACACATTCATGTCGGTAGACACTGCCCACCACTTACCAAGAGCAACCCTCAGCCTCATTTAAGAAAAAAGTAGCTTTGCCATCGGCTTTGATGAAGCCAGAAATTTAAATATGAACCAGGAAATAATCTCCTTGTTCTCCACAACTGAGTGAATTAAAATGGAAGGAGATTGTGACCCTCTGGCTTCTTCTAGCTCCTGCTTACCTACTTTTGTTGTTACTTTTCTGAAAAATGAATATGGGAAAGCCTGAAAATTGACAAATACCCTTCCCATTTTCTAGACTTATGCATTGCTTTTTGTTCTAAAAGTATCTTTGGAAGTATTTTCCAGGGCAAAATACCTTGAAAGGTCTTTTCAAAAAGGCAACTTCATCAGCAATGTCTTGCTGCTAGAGAAAATGATCAGTTTTTGATTAATCAAGAGTTTTGATTAATGAAGGACCAGTCTTTCATGTTATACTGTACCTCATTTTTCATCGTTATTATTTACACACTGGCTCAGCTGCACTACAATTTTCTTTGCAAATTCATATTTTGACAAATTATATGGCAATTTTTTTACACTGCAATTATTTTTTTGAAACAGAGTTTTACTACTGAATATTCATAGAGCTGTAAGAATGCTGCTCACTCATGTACATAAATTACACATCTCCTCCACATTTTGCCTTTCCCCAAACTATTATGTTTCCATGAAAATGTTGAGAAGAGCTTGCTCTGTACCCCACAGCCCCTGGCAGAAGAAAGCGTGGCTGAAACAGGAAACACAAAGAGGGATATCTGAAAGCGCCTCTCAGGAGGCAAAGTGCATACCTTTGTACCAGAAAAGAAGATACAGCAGGACGCTCCCCATCTTGAACTGCATCTTTTCCTTCCTCTATTGTGAATAGCTAGCTCCTTAGTGTACTGCTTGGCTTGATGGGAAGGCATGAGATTAACTTAAGCATTGCCTAAGCACCTTACTCTCCTCCATTCCCAAGATTTTATCAAGTACCATCAAGCCAACCACACAATTGTTACTGTCAAACTCCATCCTAGAGGCTGTGCCATCTGTAACAGTTTTTAAAAGGCAACAAGTACTGAGGTACTGACACTCTGAGTGTGAATCTGATTGTACATGCAGACATATGTCCAAATAAACCAGGATATACCTACATATAAACCACATATACACCCTACAGAAATGCAGATGCCTAACGCTTATAAAAGATGTAGAATATATATTGTCTATTGTATATAGCATGTATTCATTATCTTCCACCCCAATTATTTACCTCCACACTAGCAATATCTTTCCTAGCAATAGCTGTGTTTAGAAATCTGCCCTGGCCTTACTGCTCTTCCAGTCACCAAATCGCACAGGGCTGAAAACTGCAATTAGTAGATCAAACAAAAATAGTGTTTTTCAGTTGTTTACTTGCTAGGCTGCAAAAATCTCTAACCAAAAATGTAAACCTCTCTTTGCTAACAGTTCTATCTACAGTATTTTCTCAACCAGCCTACATCAAAGATTTGATTTTAGAATGACTGATTCAAGATAAAAACAGACTGCCAGTGATTCCATTGGATCTTGCACCTGTTCCTCCAATCTCTGTTGATTATATGAAATTAGCAGTGAATTTTTAATGGAGGTTTTTGAAAGCAATTGCTTCAGAAGCAGCTTGCTTTGTTTCAAGAGATCTCAGACTGTATGCACTGGGAATAGATTAAGGCACTGCTTAAATTTCATAGGCTGCTGTTGAGTTAAGCCAGTCGTGTCTCTACTCTTCTGGCTTATATTCATTCAAAAATGCTGTGCAAACAAGGATGCTGGCTTTTTGAAAACAGCCCCCTGGGGCAGGATTCATCTCACTTGCCTTTGGATACCCACAAATTTGGAATGCCCTGTAAATTTGTTGTCAGGTAGAGCATCCTACTGCAGTCGTACCTCCAGCATGAACACATCCCAGGGTCACAGGGTATGTGACATGGATGGGAGGAGTCTCCCACCAAGGGGGCTCACTGCTTTGCTCAGCCTCAAGTTCAACCTCCTCAGCCCAACACTTTTCCCACTTTACCCTACCTACATGGAGAGGAGGGTTGTCACAGGCAGACTCCTGTGGCACATACATGTGCCACTCTGTTTCATGGACCTGGGCCAGCTCACCCCAAACCCTGGGGGAGAATCAAAGCATGGCAGGGCGAGCAGGCAGGGCAGCTCATCACAGGCACCAGGAAGAGGGTCACTTTTCTAAGGGCAGGGGGCTGCTCCTGAGTTTTTGCCAGAGGCCTCATGCTCATATGCTGCTCCCATCTTGGGGCAGTGAGACCCACCAGAAGGTCCAGCCAGGAATTAAAGAAATATGAGACCCATTGAGGGTATCAGGGTACTCAGTGCATCTGCTGCAGTGCAGCATCTCACTTCAGGCTCTACACAGTATCCTCTTTATATTGTTCAGTTTAAAATGGGCTGCCATGGAGGCAGAGATTTCCAGAGCTGCTGAAGACACTCAGATCTATTCCCTCTCTGCATTGATGAGCAGTTGGTATCTAAATCTCTTGGGTTTGAAAATCCCAGCTTAAAAATCCCTAAATACCTTCATCCCCATATCTCTTGGAAAACCAGACCTGAGCTTCAGCCTCTCACCTTATGGTCTCATAAGGACAGGTCACAGGGAAGGAGAGCCACTCACACAAAGAGAAATCACCTACCATGTTTTAAAGAAAAGCAAAGTCAAATTCTCTCCCATCACCACATGTAGTTTTAAATCAGCTTGGTTTATGGTCAACCCCACCCTTCAAATACATTTTGATTTTGTGTAAGAGATGCACAGTAGCTCAGGGAATGTGTTCAGAAATAGCACAGCTCTTATCAAAGAACATTTTATCCAAAGGGGTACTCTTAAGACTGGTGGCTGCCAAGGTATAAAATTCCCTCCACACAGAAGGAAAGGCAACCTTTATTTAAAAAATTGTCTATAGCATTCAAAAAACCCAACTGTTTCACGTGAAGATTAGAAGTGTATTTAAATTAAAGTCTCTATATAAATAGTATGCAGTTCAGACAGTCTGTGCCTAATGGTGTTGATAGTCCTTCATTTTAATAACTGTAAACAGCAAAACCATGCTGCCACTGCAGACAGCATTGCTAAGTGAATCATGTAGTTAATTCCTAGCAAGCACTGAAGTATTTTCAGGTACAGAAGGCAGAAAAAATTTAATGGCCAATATATAACATAGCACCAGAAATGGCTACATTTGCCCTTTATAAAAAAGAAAAATACAGTTTCAAAAAGGATGAAGATTAGTCTGGCATTGATTACAGAACAAAACTGAGACTAGTACAAACGGTCCAAATTAAGACAGTTTGGTAACATTCCCACTGCTATATAAAACAGGAACTGCCTGGGCAAGTTCACTCTTTTGTCCATACATCCTCTCCAGCTCTAGCTCATGTCCCATTGGCCCTAAGACATTTTGCTATGTTTTCATGCCCCTCAGAAATCTTGGTGTGTTTTCTTCTGCCATATTGTGGGAAAAAACACAGAGATCACCCTGTACCATGGAGATGCTTTTAGTCTGACTGGCAGCATGTGTGTGTGGCCTCAGAGGGGAAGCAGGAGGCAAAAGTACTCATGAGTGAGAGAGAAGTGCAACTCCATGCAGCATGTCATGTTTCTCCCCAAGTCAGAGTGCCAGACGGCTCAATCGGAGCAGCACGCACAGATCCATGTGTCTGGAAGCTGAACGCACACAACGAGCAGTGCCTCAGCAGAAATGTGTGACTGGCACACTTTTGTTTTAGCACAGTAAGGGAATGAACAAAACACACATTTATACATGTACCTGTGAACCACGGACATCTCTCAGAATCAGGATATGGATGTGCAGACAGGGCAAGACTGTTAATACTTTTAGAGCCTGAGTCAGGAGCTGGATCCCCTTCAAATGGACGGAGCTGCAGTGGTCTACACACATTTAAGATATTGCTCTCAGAATAAAACATTCTTTTTACAAGTTTGAAGTGTGAGCTTAAGTCATCTTCTGAAAAGAAGACTTTTTCCTAAATGTAAGAAAACATGAGGCAAATAACTACCCAGTGCTGACCACCAGGCCCGGGCCCATTCCCTGTAACTCATGCACTTGGGGGTGCTGTGACTGTCGACAGCAGGGTATCACCATCCCTTTTAGATGGGATGTAACTACACCAAAGGCTTGCATATCCTACACTGGGAGAACTCTAGCTATGTCTGACTCAGCTTTGAGCCTGTATCCTGGAAGCAGCCAGTCTGTGGAAGCCAGTTTACCCCAGATGGGGGACCACATTGCTTTGGCTTCACCTCCTGTGGGCTGTGCACACACTGCTTAACAAATAGGCAGAGGAAAGCCAGAGCTGAGTACTTCTGCACTTTCAGGGTGCTGGATGCACAGGCCCTCAGTATCAATATGGTGTTAATATTATGACTTTAGCCTGCCAGGTCTCACTATGGGATGTACAGCTGCTTTCCACCCAAAAAACTTTTGCAATCTGGCCCTGGTATCCTTGCATTAGTCTGCAATCTCTATCTGCAATCTCTAATTGCAGCTTGCCCATACCCCAGAGTGGTTGTTTAGTGAGAACAAGCACTGACAAAGGTTAATAGTTTTCTCAATATGATGATGATGAAGGTAAGCTTCTTAATAAGTCTCTGATTAAAGTAAGTTAAGTCAATTTTTTCTCTTTAATCTTTAAGATAGGTAAATCACACCCTCCCACTCTGATCCTTCAAAGATACTCAAGAGCTGACTCCAGGTCAGGGGAGCTCAGGGACTCTTCTCCTCCTCCTACACAGACATCTTAGCCCCAGCACTCACAGGGCTCCCACGCACAGACAGATGCTGTGCCAGCACCCATGCCCAGAGGTTACCCTTTTCTAAAGCCTTGCACGTGCTAAATGAGACAACATATTATAATTTAAAAGTTAAATTGCTCTGAGGCAAGCTGAGATGGCTCTTTCTTTCCCAGTTAATAAAAAGGATATGCACAGTACAGGGGAAAACAAGGATGGAGTTAACTGTGCTTGCTAGCGGTGTGCTGTGAAAACCACTGGCCTTTCCCCAGCGTTTGAACACGTCTGCAAACACAGAGATGAAAGGACCCATGCTGCCGTCTGTCCCGGTGAGACAGGCGGATGCATGGGGCTGCAGACTTCGCCACTGCCTCTGTCCCTCGCAGCCTGGGAGCCGGCACAGGCTACTGCTGCTCCCCATTGTTTCTGCTCTCTGTGCTCTCCTCGGGTGCTCCTCCGAGGGATCATGGTAAGGTGGGGATTGCAGCGCTGGCAGGGAAAGGCTCCTCTTGCGGACGGGCGTTCCCCGCCGAGGTTACAGCCTGTGGATGGGATCCCGTGTGACAGGGTTTCCCACTTGGGGCGCCTTTCTGCTCCCCTGGAAACAGGGCTCCGCCTCTGCCGCACGCATGGCCCGCGCCTTCTTTAACTGCTTATGAGGTTCCCTGTCCTGCGGAGGAAACAGCTAAACCGAATCCATTGCGCTAAAAGAAATTATGAAAAACTCAGAGCGAGCCAGGAAAAAAAAAAAAGAAAAAAATTCGATGTTGGCGCTGGTTCCACTGGGGCTCGAACCCAGGACCTTCTGCGTGTAAAGCAGACGTGATAACCACTACACTATGGAACCGCCACGCATATCTCCCCCACTGCACTGCCCCTATCGACGAGATTCTGGCCACGCCTCCCTCGCTCGCCGTGGAGAGAAGCTTGGTATTTTCTCCCAGGTTGCTGGTTTATTAAAAATAAATGTAGTAATTAAAAAATTAAAAACTAATGCGTTTTCTGCCCTTCTGATAGCTACAGAGGGGCAGTGACAGGGGTAAATCAGCTCCAGGTAAGGCTCCTGTGCCGCTGCGTGTTGGGGCAGCGGCGAGCCCCGCTCTGCCCTGCCGCCCCCGGCGCACAGGAGCAGGTAACGACCCTGGGGGTGCGGGCCACGCTACACGGAGCGCTCCCTTCCCCTGCATGTGGTCAGTAAATCTTTGCCTTCAGCCCGTCTGCTCCCAACGCCATTGCCACTCGCCCAGCTCCGGGAAGGGGGAGGGACGTGTAGGTGATTTCCTCGGTACAGGAGGCTGTTTGAAGAACACAAGGCAGAGGCCCTAGCGCCCGGCTCTTTCCAAGCCCCCGGCGAGGACGGAGAGTTTTCCGCCCGTGTGTGGCAGCACCGGGGGCGGCTCCCGCCGCGGTCCGCGCCGCCGGCAGGGGGCGCCCCGCGCTCGCCCACCGCCTCACGCCCCGCTCGGGCCCGGGGCCTGTGCGGGAAACACCGCCGTAAGTGGGTGTTTTGGGTATCCATCCATCCATGGACCTTCCTCTCACTCCTTACACCCCACAACAATTGCCGTCTTCCCTCTGTTAGGCTTTTCCCGCTGTTCTGCACTACTTGCACTACCTCAGTGCTCACCATACTGTGCCTCGCCTCGCATCTCAGAGGGAGTGGCTTGTGGGAGCACAAATTAAGGCACCTGTGCTATGTTTACAGGTTAAAAGTTACAAACAGAAGTCATTATTTGGAATATAAAAGGTAAGCTTGGGAGTTTCCAGAAGTGTGGTGCTTGTAAGCAAAACAGTGTGTTGTTTGTGGCTAAGTAGCCTAGTTGACATGACTTTTGAAGCTAATCATATTTTGCTGAAGCAGCAGATTTATTTACTCTAACAAAGTTATATAGAAAATGCTGTCCTTTTTAATTAAAAGCAGTTTAATAAGCATTACAGAAAAATAGAGATTAAGACTATTATTTCCGTAGACTTGATGACCCCTTACCTTGTATGTGTTTGCACTTATTAGTTGGTAGATTCCATTCTTTAAAAAAACAATTAAAAATATATTTTAAATCCTTTTACATACTGATTATTAGTGAGTGAGTCAAATCTGTGTGGTCTGCTGACCTGGAGAGCCTGATTTGACCTGGAGAGCCTGATTTAAAAGCTTTAAACCTTTGGCAAAGAGACAGTCTGGCAGGCCTGAGGCATCAGATGTTGGGTTTGCACTGTGTGCAGAGCTTCTGGTTCACCAGACCAAAAAAATGCATATAAAACTTTTGTTAGGCAATTCTTACACCCATTTCTTTTTCCTCATGCTGCTTTACTAAGATCTGTCAAACCCTGAGTGCTGTAGATAGATAGCTATAATTTCTATAAGCTCTAAGAGAAGGTTGAAGCTAATGTCAGGGAGGTAGAGTTGCACAAATTAGGTCATTAGTCATTGCTTCCCAGAATAATCTGCATTCATCTGATAATTTGGGAAACTTTCTTTAAAAAAAAAAAAATGGTTCTAATTTTTTACAGAGGGTATCCTGATGGTTTCATAGTGTTCTGGTCTAGTTTTTTGGTCTTCAGGAGCTTTGAGGCCCTACTGCTGCCTTTCTTTCACATTTCTGATTTGGTGTGCTTTTTGCCAAGGGTGCTAGTTTTCATGTCTTTTATTCACCTTCTCACCCAGAATTGTCAGTGGGAGAACACTTCTTTTTGCGTTCACACAAATTAACCTACTTCTTCTAATGTGTGAGCATACATTTCTGTCATCTCAGTGACTGAGTCAGAGTTTAAATTTGTTCTGGACATTAATTTATCTTCATTTTTTTCTATTAGTTTTTTTGGCCATACAAGTTTCTCAGGGACTTTTCCCCTGGCTAGTACTTTAAAATACTTTGCTAGGTCATATAAAAATTCTTCTTTAAGCTTGGTAGGGCAAGAGGAGGGAAACCATGGTCAGACCTTAGAAGGAGCACATTCCCTTCAACTATGATTATTTCATCCTTTTTGAAAAATATTGGTTACATCACTTTGTAGTGGGTGCTTCTGAGAAATAAGCCTGAAGCAGAATTTGAATTATGTATGTGGTATGCCTGCATGAAGACTTGCTCAGGAGGTTAATGTTTCCAAAGTATTTGGGAAACAGAATATGTGCTATTACATCAAGAAGGGCTGCTTTTAGAGGGATGCCCTGATTTCTACACTAGCACCATCACTGGGTTTCCTGTCATGCTAGACTCCTCAATCATATAGTGTCAGAATTTTTTGGCCTACTTTCTGTTGCAGCTGTTGATGATAAAAATCTATTCAGCATATTAAGTATGTGTTTGATACATGACTTCTGAGCAAAAAAGCAGTAGTATGTGTGACCTTGTTGATGGGACTGGTATGTTCTCTTTGCCCTTTGTAGAAAGGAAAATGATGTTGTCTCCTTGGACTTGAACGGGAAAGGTTAATTTGGAAAGGACATTTGTGTTTCCTCAAGTTGCATGTTATTGTGATCCCCACAAGTAACTGGAGAGGTGGCTCAGTCCAGCAACACTGACTCTTTATCAGGTTGCTTGGTCATGTCAGATCACTGAGACAGAGGACAAAGAAGACAAAAGAAAACATGTCCTAAAGAATCTAACTGCTAAGGTTAACCCTCTCCCACTGATCTTGGATGAAATGGATGGATTTATTGGCAATTGGAGCAAACCTCTCATTATGCAGAGATCTTGGTAAATGCCAATATAGATGAACTTATCAGGTACAGTAAATGGTTATAAATAATGTGTATCCCAAGAGTGCAATGGAAAGAGGTTGTGATGTATTTTTGCTTGCATGCATTTTGGCAGAGCAACGTGATCATACATAAAAGATTAGCTGCTGTAACTCAGATCAAGGAAAATGCATCCTGCCAGAAAAAACAAACATCCGAACTGTTCTGGGTCATGCAGAATTATTGCACTTGGTATGCTTTCCATTTACTGTCTTGTCTCACAGGAGAGGAACAGCTTTGAAAGTGGAAGCTTGTGTCTGGGACTCCCAAACCTCAGAGGACTAGCTCAGTCAATCAAATGCCTTCTGCTTTGCTGGTTTGGCATTTTAAATATCTTTTGCACCTTAATAAAAGTCTGTTTCAAAAAGGGATTTGATCACTCTGTCCTTCTGAGTGGTGGTTGATGCCTTTAGAACTGTCACCACACTGATGGCAAAAAAATTCTGAAAATAGCATGTTATTGTATTATTAGACCTTTGGGGAGGGGCAGGAGGATGAAGATATTACTTTGCCTCTATTCTCAGAAATCATATGTTTCTATCCAGTCGTGGTGGGGCTCCATCACCTGAAGAAGCTTCAGAGCAAGGGCACAGTGATCTTCATCTTGTGCCTGTGCACATGGAGCTTTCTCCCACCACAGCATGCTTTATAATCTGTGGTCCCTTTGGACCCATGAGCCTTGCCCTGACCCCACAGATATGGCTGTTGTGCTCTGTTCCATCACTGCACAGCAGCAAGCAATCCCTCCCTGGCATTTGGAGTGGAGGAAAGGTGGCCTGATGAGTATAAGAGCTGATGGGCCCAAGACTGTAGTGGTGATATTACGCTCTCATACTTCTACAGACACCTCCTAGTTTTGAGTGGTTTGGGGGGGTATATGTTCAAAATCACAATGTCCCCATGTTGCCAGTGAAGCAGATTCCTCAGGGGCTGTTGTGTAAGCATTTGGGAGTAACAAATCACCAGGATGGCTCTGCCCTTCCCTAGGGATCCTGTGCAGTTACTGAGAGTCAGGGGTCAGCGTGGCCAGGAGCTGGGTCAGATGTGGGATGTGCTGGTCAGGGTCTTATTTCAAATCGTGGCTTTCTGACTGGAGCAAGGCTGCAGTGTTCTCTGCTTCTTGGTCACACAGGGAGAAGACAAGCCAAAACATGAACTGAGTCCACAGCATTCCAGTCACACATTTATGGTGAAAATGTGTGCATGAAGAAATGAACTGAAGGCGTTAGCACAGTGCTTCCCAACACAAGATGTGAGTGCTTCATACTTGTGCCATTATCTGGGTATGACTGAGTGATTTGGAGAACACTTATATGCACTTATATGCATGCACTTGCATGCAGGTGCAATGCCTTGTGGTAAATTCAGTATTTCTTTCCTTAAGGGCTTTCATAACCATGCCAGTCACATCAGATAACCAAATAACCTGGACAGCCTTATGTTTTTTTCCAGTGTGCTAGATCTGCTAAAATGCAAATCATTGCCTCAACACAGCAGAAAGGCCGAAAGAGATCATGTGACTTCAGATGCGAGGCAGATAACTTCAGCCCATCCCTTTCTCTGCCTGAGATTCAGGAGGCATGGTGGCAAAAGAGCTCTTCAACATAGAAACAGCACAGCTGCAGGGCTGCAGCCATGAGCTTTCACATCAGGTTGGACGATGAGAACAGCATTTTCCCCTCACTGTTTCTGAAGAGCAGCATTCAAGAAATTTCCTCTTGGGAAGCTGTATAAATAGGTGGAGAGCAAGTGCATTGCAGCTCCTGAGCTCCAGAGCCCCAGAGAGAATTGGAGCACCTGTTCTGCAGAGCTGCACCCCTCAGGGGTTGCTTTCTCTTAAAAAAAGAATCTTCTAAAGGTACTCTTGTACAAAAAATCTCGATATTGCTGAAGCAGAAAGAAAAAAAGGTAATATCTTTGGGTCGGGTGTATATATATATATGTATATATGTTTAGCTCATTTTTAAAGAGCAAATTGACATATGTGGCATTATTTATTATTTTACCATGAGAAAAATCACTGTGCTTCAAACTATAATGTTTGACCTGGACTGAATCAGTTTTCCAGAACTTCTGAGTACAGATGAGATCAAATAGCTTTGAGACTACTGTATTTCATGTATTTTTTATTTTAGGAAAAATAATTTTTATTACATTTTGAACCTTGTTCTGATGCTTAACTTAAATTTTATGAAAATCACGCTGAAGCATGAATTTAATTTTTAAANGGCCAGCAGCAGGGTTATGTCCGCAGAGCTGCACCAGTACTAGGCTTAGATAGAGTTTTATTCTCTCCCCATTTTATCTTATGTGTTCTCTGATGCACAAGGTGTTCTTATTGCTTTAGCCATGCAAAGTTAAAGATTTAGCCTCATTTTCTGAAAAAAAAAAAAAAAAAAAAAAAAGTCAAAATGTAAATGTACCCTTTATTGATTATAAATAATATGAACTGGTATTCTCCCACCATTTTATCTACAGATTCTCTTTGGGTTTGCATGCAATCCCTGAGCTCAGGGATTGCTGGAATTATCTACATGCTCACACCTTTGCTACTCTTGCTTTTATTTCTTTTTGGAGTGCATTTTTTGGCCCAGGAATATGAGTCCACCTTAAAACTTCATTCTATTTTTCATCCTATTCTCTTTCAGGCTTTGCTGGCTTTCTGGTATCTTACTTACATTTGGCCAGCGCTCAGCCCACCACATGCATCCCATTCCTTATTGATTCCTGGCCCCAACACTGAGGTCTATCAACACGGCCACTTATAGCAATCATTCCATCAGCTCTATATTGAGCTTAGCCTTGCTTCTCTGAGCAGGCTGAAGAAATTATCTATATGAAAAAGCCTTTCTCATTTCTGTCTTTCACATATATATAATTACTGAAAATCACTTAATAGAAATGTTAGTTTGTTCCATGGATGTAAAACAATGGAGAACTAATCACATGTTGATTTGTCTATGTTTGATGTTGTCATATCAACACCTTTGCAGATCAAATTTAGTGCTGGTGTCAAAATTACAGCTCCTGTGCCATAGCCAGGTTCCATTTCACTCTGCTAGTTGGCTGTGACCGCTTTATCCTACTTTTTGTAGGGTGGGTCTTTTAGCTAATGAGATCTTCATCTCCAGATTGCCATCCTTGACAATCCCAACAAGACAGTTTTGGAGATCTGTCCTTCTGCAGGTCCTGACCTGAGTGTTGTGATTTAATGTCTGTGTTCTCTTCTCTAGGGTATTTTAGTCTTTCCAGCTTCATTCCCTCAGCAATGCACAGAAGCAAATCCATCACAAAAGCATGTTATGGCATATCTACATTCTCTGCAGTCCTAGTTTCCAAAGGAAAACAATTTTAAAGGAAATCTGTGAGTCACAGTAAAATAAAAAAATTATAGCAAGATGGCATCAATGGAAAGCCTCTGTCATTAGAAGCATCCATCCATCTGATCTTTATGCAGAAAACTGTCTCAATCTCATCACCTCCCCATGTATATACATATATATATATATATGTATACCTCCTAAGACATGTTATGGGAAGAGATCATAGCTACCTGTTCACAAATATGATTGAGAAAAGGGGTGAGTAGTGAAAGGAGGCACATTGCTGGAGAGAGATGTTGAAACAACTTCCAGGGCAAGTAGCATAATTATGGAAACCCCATCCCAATAAAAACAAAAGGAGGAGCCTTTCATTTTTGTTTATCAAAGGTAAGAAACAAATGAAAAGACAGAGGAGTAAGAATTTAAATCCTAGTGGCTCTTATTCATATGGCTCCCATATCCTCAGCTTTAACCTAGTTTACACTTGTCTGTCAGTAGCACAGCTCAAATATTTTAAAAGATAAGGTGTGCTTTAAAGGATGGCTCTCTGCCCAAAGACTCCGCTGTCTGATTTCATTAAAAGTCAGCTATAAATCTTTACAGGATTTCCATTTTCCTTGAGGCTCAGGCAGCCTGGTCTTTATGTGAGTGACTGACAAACTGGAGGCATGATTGATTTGGGGCAGCACCTATTACATCCAGACCAAATGAGGCTGAGCAATGTTCTCTGTAAATCAGGCTCTCAGCAGCTCAGATTCTCAACCCCAAATTTCGGAGCACTTGCTGTGTGTAACCTTCAGCAACTCCTGTCTAGGAAAGAGCAGCATGTGCCACTCTGGCTTAGCTTTGTGCATGTCCATTGGCATGATTGCAAAGACATTTAATTTTGCTTCAGTGAATGGGTTGTGCTTTCAGTACCTGTCTATCACAAAACTGTTTTTTTTTGCTAAACTGAGAGAAATCCAGCAACTTTTTGAAGTTATGTCTAAAAGTGGGGCAGATCACTGACTTGTATAAATTGAATGCCTGCTTTTTAGTCAACATGACAGGTTCTCTCTTAAAGGTAAATCAGTGGTATAATATCCAGAATATTAACACAGCATTTTATTTCAAATTCTCATCCAGCTACCTTGTGTCTCTTGCAATACCTTGGTAAAAGCCCAGCTTTCAATTTCATCAGCCAACATCTGGGGGGAATTTTGTAATGGCAAATGATTCTTCACCGAGCACTGCTACTCTGCGTAGTAAGTAGCTCACAGAAATTACTCTCCTGGCCTGGAGCATGCAGGTTGGCAGCGAGGATGGCTCCATAGCCACTTGAGAAGTTGTCATGAAAATGTGGTTGAATGTTTGCTCTGTCCATTTTAGAATGCAGATATTTGGGACTGAAGGTGATGACTATTCCCCTGGACTAGCTCTTGATGGCCAGATATGGCCTGTTTAGGAGGTTTAATGATAAGATATATCTGCTCAAGTTTTCCTCCAAGCTCTGAGTCTGAGTATGTTTGAGTCTTCATTTACTGCTGTCACAATAAAATTTCTGTCCCTATGACTCTATCTTTTAATTTCTTTGCTCAAGGAGGTTCTAGAAGTTCATGAGTTTACAGGTATGTGGAGGAGAGTGGTGATGACTGGGAGGAAAGCTGAAGTTGTTGAAAGCAGGGTATAATCACAATTCAGCCCCCCATTTCTTGGGTCAGCCCACTGTTTGCTGTGGTTTGGAGAGAGCCCTGAGAGGTGTGATGGTTATGTTTGGGGTTCCCATTGCCCACTTGCTGGGCATAGGCTGACCTGCCCTTTAATCAAGAGTCTTACTGCAGTAGAACTTAGATTGTAAGATCTATTTTGCCCTTAGTGCCAGTCCTCAGATCACAATTCAAGTCATGGCTGGCTTGTTTGAGATGGAGTAATGAAGGCTTGAGAATCTCTTAAGAGGGAAAGTGAAGAGATGGTAACCAGGAGAGCAAAAATTGTTTGGAGAGAAGACAAATTTGAGCTATTAGCAATATAAGTGCTGTATTTGATGCTGCCAAAGCCATTGATTGGCTCAAAATTGATGTGAAAGTACTTTTTCTGGATTTCATAATAGCTCCTTCAGAGGGAAGTAAAACAGTCTATTGTGGGGAAAAAACCTGAAAATCCTTTTTCTTGAAATAATTACTGACTCATAAGGAGTCAGACCCAGCTCAAGTGTAGGATACCCTTATTTTGTGGGACCCTGAAAAAAAGCCCCAGAACAAAGAGTTGTGTTATTTTAACATGACAGAACAGGATATAATATATAATAAATGTCGAAATCTGCACATACAGACCCACAACTATAAATGCTTTCTAATTATTGAACTTGAAAATCACCTAGTTACACATTTATGTGTTTTTTCTTTTGTAGGCTTCTTTTATTTTGATTTCTGCTAGTAAAGCCGAAGGAAAATAGTAGCTAAGCATTCATTTNAAAAATAACCCTAACAACTTTAAAGGCAGAACAGAAATTTTTGCAGGAAGAACCTGGAAGTGAATTAGATCTTTGCAGGTAAGAGCTGTAATTTTTGGCCGTGGTCTGTCTGTCCTGGTAAGTTTGGTGGTGGTGACACTGAGCGATAAAGTGATGAATGAGGTGGTAAGGCACCTTTTCAAATCAATGGAGTGTTAGGAGGATTGAGGATTGGGGTTTTTTAGCAGTACTATCACATGTAATATAAAATCTTTAAAATTCTGCAGTTCCAATTTTCAAATCATAAGAATGAAGAGTAATGTGACTNAGTACTTTTTCTGGATTTCATAATAGCTCCTTCAGAGGGAAGTAAAACAGTCTATTGTGGGGAAAAAACCTGAAAATCCTTTTTCTTGAAATAATTACTGACTCATAAGGAGTCAGACCCAGCTCAAGTGTAGGATACCCTTATTTTGTGGGACCCTGAAAAAAAGCCCCAGAACAAAGAGTTGTGTTATTTTAACATGACAGGACAGGATATAATATATAATAAATGTCGAAATCTGCACATACAGACCCACAACTATAAATGCTTGCTAATTATTGAACTTGAAAATCACCTAGTTACACATTTATGTGTTTTTTTCTTTTGTAGCCTTCTTTTATTTTGATTTCTGCTAGTAAAGCCGAAGGAAAATAGTAGCTAAGCATTCATTTTTGCTGATGAATTTCTTCTTTGTTTTAAAACTCAAGTTAAAAGAAAAGGAATATCAATGAAACAAAACAACAGATACAATAATTGAGATGTCAGATGTATCCCTGGAGACAGAGAGAGAGGGGTCAGCATGATCATGTAAGAAATCTTTAGCTAAAACAAAGTTCAGTATCTAAAAGCATCAGTGAATTTCTTGTTGCTCAGAAATCGATCCATTTTGTATCTCAGAGGAATTGTATTCGTTTGAATTTGTTGATTAGAGAGTGTATTGCATTAGCGAATTATACTATTTAGTGAGGAGTTGAGCAAGTGCCAAAAGAAAAACTCAAAAGACTTCACTTCAAAATGTATTTGTTCATTTATTTAATGAAACAAAATCTTTTCCGTGGATTTTTTTTCAGTAGAAATGCAACAGAAAATTAGATATTTTATTTAAATGAAATCTGATAATGAAGTGATTTGCTATGGTACTGTCTGTCCTGGTAAGTTTGGTGGTGGTGACACTGAGCGATAAAGTGATGAATGAGGTGGTAAGGCACCTTTTCAAATCAATGGAGTGTTAGGAGGATTGAGGATTGGGGTTTTTTAGCAGTACTATCACATGTAATATAAAATCTTTAAAATTCTGCAGTTCCAATTTTCAAATCATAAGAATGAAGAGTAATGTGACTTTGTAGTCCCCTTGTCCCTAGTAGTAAGGCTTTAAATAGCTATTCTTCATATAAGAAATTGCTGCTGCACATTAACATTAAGCTAACATGTAAGGAGCAAATTGTATTAGTTACTAAGTTAATTTCTCCTGACTGCAAGTTGATAGTAATCAGATGTGGGAAAAAAAAACCCTAGTGTGGTCCAGTTTAGGCAGGATGCGCTGTACAATAATTTGTTACGTACTAAGGGTACTTCAGATTCTGTGTTGTCAAGCACCATTTTTTTTTCTCCCTATCCCTTCCTTCCAATCTCATCCCTGCTAGGAGTACTAGGAAGAGCTCAGGAGCCCAAAGGAGTATAGCCCCCATCACTGAAGGAGCAACACAGGAAGTGTGTATAATGCTAACAGCTGAGAGAAACATGCTTCGTATCAGCAGCAATTAAAACGGATGGGCAGCATCATTGGAACCATGGGGTGCAGCAGTTCTGTAGCTGACAGAAGGTCAGAGAATGGTGAGTGTTGCCTTTGTCTTCAGGGCAAGTGGTTGTTCTCTCTCTAACACCAGAAGAGGATTGCAAGGTAATGTTCCCCCTCCCCCCCAAGTCCTGTTGTCAAAATACTTGTTCAGGGAAATTTTTTTGGTTTTTAAAACTGTGATTAGCTTTTAGATGCTGGTTGAGGTCAGGAAGCAGCTTTAGACCACCTCTAACGTTGACAGATTGGGTTGTAAAAGATTCACACCATCTGGGACAGATGCTAAATTTCAGAGGTGTCTGTGCTCGCTCTGTCACTGGCAAAGCTTAGGGGGTAAGGTATTGAGTGGGACCTTTTATGGCTTTTCACACCACAGGATTCCTGGGCAAACCACCCCAATTTCCCTGCTGCTGTGTGACCCCAATTATGAAACAAATGTAATAAAGCAGAGCTATTACAATGACTTCAAAATCAGTTTTCTGGCCTACCAAGTGCCTGGCCTGATAGTCTCCCTGACAATTATGAGGCTATCAATTGAAAGTCTCCACAGGACCTGGTTAAATGTTCAATTAAACAAACAGGTCATCACCCTCCTTTTAATCATACCCCCACTTGGTATGAACTCAGCACTCTTTGCACAGGCAGGTGACTTCCAGGATTCACTCAGATTTTTGTTCAGATCCTTTGTGTTCTCTTTCAAGATTTTTCATTAAAGCATAATTTATTGGTCAGCAGAGAGCCATGTTACATGGTACTGTGCATAGTCTTAGGACATTATTATGCTGAACAGCCATGGTTGAAAAGGAAGGCTCTTTTTGGCTACCAAGCCAGAGCATGAGTCACAGGAAGCAGGTGACTAACAAGCAGGAGCACTTAGTCTTGGCTACAGGGATCCCAGCTGACTGGTTTGAGAGCAGCCCTCAGCTTTGTGTATGCTACTACAAAGTAGCATCACTGCTGTATCACAGTAGTGAAAGTAGAATGGAGTCATCTGGAGTCCCAGACCTACATGTACCTGGGAAGCAGCTCTTCCTCTTTGGGTTTGCATGCTATGCCTACATGGGCATTGCAAGACCTTGGGGATGTGCTACTTGGGAATATTTATGGGTGTGTAAAAGCTTGGAGTGGTCATGAGGAGCTGTACTATTTCTTGATCAACAGCCATCAGCACACATTGTTGTGAGGCTTAGGATTTTGTGTGCTTGCTGGACTGTGTTTTGTCTTCTGGAGTTGCTGGATGGTTTCCTTTGTGCTCTTCAACAGTAGTCAAGTCATGCTGAACCATCATTCTGTCTGCAGCCTGAGGCTGTACATTTCTCTAATGCATTAATAACATGAATTTAACAGATACTTGTTGGTGTAGAGACCTTCTGCAACTGATAACAATTTCTTTTAGAGATGCAGTTTAGCCTGGTGTGAAAACCATGTTCTGATTCAGTCCTGAGAATAACAGTGCTGTAATAAGTACAATTAAAAAGAAAAAAAGACAGGAAACATTCTGTTAGATTTGCAACATTAACCACAGTGATTGATATGTATCTGTCTTATGTGATAGAAATGGAACTGTGCCACGTTAAGTGCTCAGGACCATTAAGCAACCCAGGGGGCTTTAATGGGAAGTTT